>PYAF01000696.1:0-30996 GCA_007407185.1 Glycine tomentella | reverse complement strand
GACTTGCTTTCTAGTTGGTTTCTTCCTATTGGTCCTTGCTTTCCTTCATTCCAAGTGTCCTAATTCAAGATTTTTCTACACCATTCCCTAGCTTTATCCGTGCAATGGACAGTTTTGGTGCATTCTCCTTGCTTCAATTTCATTCACGTGGAGTAGCTTTATCTTGGTAGATTTTTGTTGCATTGTTTTCAAGGTTGTCATTGTCTAACTTTCCAAATGGTCCAATTGCTTTGTCCCTTGCTCCCTAACCGTCCAAGTGTCCTTGTTCTACATTTTTCTAAAGCTTTCTCCATTCATCTTGGTAGTTCACGGCCAAGCTTGGTGTTTTAAGGCCAATAGGTTTCAATTAAGCTTGTTTATGTAGTCTAAATATAGTTTAAAGGATTTAATGCTTTAATTTCTTAATCTATGTCTTGAAATTAAATAGACTTATTATAAACTTATTTTCATAATTTATGAAACCCTACTTCAACTTGATTTCTTAGGAATAAAATCTAAAATTAGTTAGAAACTTAATTTAGGTTTTAGTAACATTTCATAAGTTGTTACATCATTTTCCTCTAATAGTTTATCTAATTTCCTATTGGTCCATTTTGTTTTTAATTGGTAAAATATCTAGACCGCTTATTAAAGAATCTATTTCTTCCATAATTAAGAGAAAATTCCCTAGATTGTATCTTTCCTTTTTCTGTGTTTTTATGGAACTTGGATTAATTTATATTCAATTCTTTTTGAAATATTTTTCAAAATTTCTAAAATTTTCATTTCATGGTTTCATAACCTTACTGAAGCTGTATGACCTTATCAAAGCTAAAAGGGTATTTTGGTCATTTGTACAAATGTTCAGAGGCATTTTGATCATTTTCAAAAATGTTCAACGGTATTTATGTCATTTGTCTAGGAATGCATATTTATGAGAAAATGCACATATATAGTGAAATATAAGGGTGTTACAAAAAATGCTTTTTTGTAGTAGTGTGTTTGTGAGTAGCTAAAAACTTATCTTACATCATCGATCATCTCGTTTATTATTTTTATGCTTCTGCAATTCTTCATGTTCAACATTTATATAATATTAAAATTATTGTATTGAATATTTTTTATTTATTTTTAACTAAAATTGTAACCTTTTATGGAATTTTATTTTTTAATTTCAATATTTATTGACTTTTCAAATTTAAACTTTAGTAATTACTCATTTAGCTAGCTAGCTAGCTTTTTATTCCTCTTACTTCTCTAGCTAGCTAGCTAGTGCCAACGTATAACATACCATTGAATACTATCAAAAGTGATGCACCAAATTTTGGAATGGAAACTTCTTGAATTTTATAACACTATGGTCAATCATTTGCTAATATTATTCGATCCAAACCATGTGGCCACATGCAGAATACCTACCAGAGAAGGTTTGTCATGTGAACTTAAAGACGCTTCATTAAATAGAATATACAAAGGTTCCGAAATTCAGTTCTCAAAAGAAAAAAGAAATTACTTTATCATCTTCTGAAGCCTCACACTTTGGCGTAGCTTTTGCTGATGACTCTTTCTACTCTGAAGTCTAGTTTGCTTCAAAATTTTGCATCTATATAATATATAAAGCTAACAATAAACAATGGATCTGGATCAATAATACGGAACTTTCATAATTTGCATGAAATAAAATCAATTATAATTTCGCACACCTTATTATATGTTTTCTCACATCATTTTTCACTCAAAGATACATAATTCATTGAAGTGTCAAATAACAATTTCTTATCAATTGAAATTAGAATTTTGTTAACTAGTATCTTTAAAACATTAATTAAAGAACTAAAATAAAAAATTATTATTATATAAAAAATCATAAATAACATTATTTTCATCTCTTAATAAAAACATTTTTACTTTAAATTTCTTAAAAAATCTACTTTTCACTAGCCGTTTTCTGAAAATTATACATATAAAAGATAAAAATTTGTTAATAAAGATTAAACCTAAGCGTGCCAAAACTCAGCCACCAATTGTGGCATATTAGATTAATGCTAATAATTGAGGTCTTGTGGATTTGTATGCATGTATGATGGAGCCCACGATACCACTAATTGCCACATGCTAGTGGGGGATTATATTTCACATGATACAACCCCTAGAAAGGACCATTAGAGAAAGTGCCATACTCCCTTTTTCCTCCTCTAGAAAACCAAATTCATTATTATAACCCTAACTCAAAAGGCCCTTTACCCATAGTTTACATTTCCGGTGCACTTAACAACGTAAGAAATCCATTACTACCCCCACTCTCTTCCTTTCCATTCCTCTCTCCAGAAGTCCTAGCCCTACAATCTCAAAGACAAAACCATCATTGATCAAAGTTATAACCGATACCTAAAATCCTCATTCCAATCAAAACCAACCCCACCATGCCAACAAAATTAAGTCATCAAATTAAAGCACCGATGATCCTCAATTTGATCCTTGTGCTTATTTGTGTTACTACTCCAATCAAAGGTGAGAAATCAAGGAAGCTTGATGAGGCCACAAATGGTAATGAGAAGTGCACACCATGTGACGGTGGTTACACCCCATCACCACCAATACAGTATTTATCACCACCACCACCAATAGAGTATTTTTCACCGCCACCGCCATCACCACCACCACCAATTGTGTATCCATCACCACCACCCCCTTCACCCAAGAAACCACCATCGAAGTATTGCCCTCCACCACCATCATCAGCATACTTGTACATGACGGGTCCACCGGGGAACTTGTATCCCGTGGATGAGAATTTTAGCGGAGCTAGTCCCAACGGCCACCATAGGTTCGCTGCTTTCTTGCCACTTTTAGTTGGCTTGTTGGGCATGATGGCCTTTTGGTGATTAGCTTATCAAGAAATTAATTCAGGCCAAGAAGAATTCATGGATTACCAACTAAGGTCTCACATAAGGTAAAGTACAGGAGAATTTTGTACTCAAGTAATTTTATTGTTTGAAATTAATGTTCCCTTCTTCGTTTAATTTGTGATCCCAATCTGTACTATAATAGCAGTAAAAATCCTTATAATGGCAATAATCTTTTGCTATCTAATTTGTGAGAAGTGTTTTTCTCTCTTATTTTTGCCCGTTATCTTGTCTAAACACTAACAAGTTTCTGGGTCTTTACTGGTTTATTTTCACGAAATTTCTTAAATGAGGGGAGGAAAAATAAATTTAAATTATATAATCGTTCATAAATTATAAAAATTTAAAGCTATAAGTCATTTAAAAAGTCAAATATTACTAGAATACACGCATAATATATATATATATATATATAAGATTTTTTTGTTGATATTGAGTTTGAATCTTTTAAAAAATGTTTTAATTTAAATTATGTGAATAAAAAAAATGTAATTATGAGAAAAACTTACATAATATGATAGACGATAAATTTTTTTAGTGAAGATTAACACAAAATTAATAGTTATAAATACTCACATTAGTGTTATAGTAAAAAAATAATATTTATAATAAAAATATAATAATTAATAATATTTTGGTTTTTTATAGGAAATAAATAGTGTAAAAATACACTAAACCTATTTCTTATAAGAAAAAAACAGAGGTAGTAAAAAAAATACTCTCTCCCTTTCTACATGTAAGTTGGGTTCTGAGTCCTTGTTAAAACTGAGTTTTAGCTATTGCAAGCAACATTGCAGGTTCAACGTCACAAAACCCAATAATGCTAAATTGTCGCAATTCTTGTGAATAAAATTATCATGAATGCTTATGGGTCACCTAGTCACCATTCATGCCCTTTTTTTCCATCCAAGTCTCTCCATTATGAAAAAAGAAAGAAAAAAAAATCTTTTAAAGGGTCCACGGTTTGCTACGGATAATGTCTTTTAGGAGTGTCTTATACTCTCTGTTTTATCAGCTCAAAGTATAATATATTATAAAAAGCACCAGGGGTGCTAACCGGCATACACTGTATGTGTTCCAACAAAAAAACCTCCCTAGTTATATGGATTAGTAGTTTCGCAATATTATGGCATTAATATCTTCAGAATATTGAACAACTACCCACTAAGTAGCCATCAACAATCCAAAACAAATCCCACAAATCAAGACTTCCTAATCTCAAAGCATCTCTACACCCCCAATTGTAAATACACTTGTTAATTACAGCAATGAATCAACTGTAAGCACATTGAATAATGCAGGAGCATGTAAATCGTTTGTGGTTTGGGATGTAACTGATTATCATAATTTTATATGTTTACCTCTTGTAGCTTTCAACTTAGTTGATTGACTTCTTGTCTCTAGCAAATCTTCCAAATTATCTCTTGAGGGGGAATGTGTAGGGTGTGTGGCCACCTCTCTATTTTCTAGGTTTTCTATCTCACTGTTAATGACCTAAGTAAGAGTATTTATACTAGTCTTTGGACTCTTCTTATAGTCTCAGCACAATTGGACTCAACTAAAGAGCATAGGTCCAACAATCTCTCACTTGCTATTTTGAGTACAAACTTAGGTCTATATATAGAACCCAAGACCATGTAACTCATAAGTTATCAATAGCTAAACACTTCATCCCTTGTCTCAAGCTAGCCTGGGGATACCAGCTGTTATTAATCAAGGCTCCTAATAATCAATAAATGATTATCTAATTTGATGCTACTCCACTAAAAGCTCGAACTTGAACTCCAAGATTTATAACATATATAACATGTATATGCATTACCCCTTTGTAGAACGTCTATAATTGATTGACAAGTTTTCTGTTACCCAATCAATTATTTATTCCCTTGACTATGATAGTTTCTCTAATGGATTACATGCACTGGCCAAGGTCTTCAATATCCAAGTACCGAAACATATCAAGGGGACATTTTCTACAAATTTCATATTGTTTGTCTCATAATTAAATACCGATAATCAAATAATCTCACTCCCAACAAACCGAGTTATTGGCTGTCAATAGATCGCACCTCACCTGTTGGTAAATCCAATAATGAAAACTATTTGATTACCTATTTATAATAAACTCAGAATTAAGAGCAATCTTCTAACTATAGTTATTTGGATTTGATACCTTATGACAGAAAAACACCCTTAATCAAATCTCTCCTTGATCCTTTCAATGTGAATGTTAATTCACACCAATATTTTACAATGATTTGGACAAAACCATTTCATAAAATATTGCAGCCTAAATAATGTGCCCAACTTTATTTCTGTGAATCTGTTCATCAATTATGAGAACCTATGATCATGTCCTCCATGAATGTATCCATACGATCATATCCTTCACAATAGTGTGCAAAATAAATGAATAATACCCCATTTAAAACTTTCAGAAGAAAATTACAATGTCATATGTCTTGCACAAAAGGCACAAAAATACCAAAATAAAAATCAAGCTCCTAAAACTACAGCAAATCTGGAATCCTCCTAAGACCCATAGATGTAACATGCCTCTCGAACACACGTTCAAGAAAACTCTTTGTAAAAGGGTAGCAAGGTTTTCTTTTGATGCTATCTTGGTTACCACTGTGTCTCCTCTTTTAATGATGTCTCAGATCAAGTGATACTTCCTCTCTATGTGTTTTTTCCTTTTGTGACACCGTGGTTCCTTGGATTGTGCTACTGCCCCACTATTATCACCATAAAGTGTGATGGGACAACTAACACCTGATATCACCAAAAGATCCATAAGGAACTTCTTCAACCATGCGGCTTCCTTTACAGCTTCAAATGTTGCAATATACTCAGCCTCTGTGATAGAGTCAGCCATACATGTCTGTTTGATACTTCTCCAATAGATGGTCACGCCATTAAGAGTAAACACATAGCGTGAAGTTGATTTTCTTGAGTCAATGTCTCCTTGGAAATCTGAGTCTGTGTAACCAATGGTTTCAAGACTCCCACTTATATAGACTAACATATAATCTCTCGTTCTCCAAAGATATTTAAGTATATATTTAACTGCTATCCAGTGTTCCTCTTCAGGATTAGATTGGTACCGGCTTACTACTCCCACTGCATAGAAGATATCTGGTCTGGTGCACAACATAGTATACATAAGGCTACCTACTGCTAAAGCGTAAGGTATCCTACTCATGCGTTCTTTCTGCTAGTAAGAGTTTAATACCAAGAATATAATTGGCTTCTCCTAGGTCCTTCATATCAAAATGCTTGCTCAGTCAGGTCTTTATGCCCGATAATACCTCCATGTCATTTCCAATAAGGAGTATATCATCTACATAAAGCACCAGAAAAGATACTACTTCCCCTTGGATCAAAACAATAAGACTTAATGGCTTGATCAAACCTGATGTTCCATGATTTGGATGCTTGCTTAAGTCCATAAATGGACCTCTGCAACTTGCATACCATGTTTTCTTGCGCTTTGGCTATGAACTCTTTTGGTTGCTGCATATAGATATCCTCTTCCAAATTTCCATTTAGAAAAGTAGTTTTGACATCCATTTGCCAAATCTCATAATCAAGATTTGATGCAACAGCTAAGAGAATTCGATGTACTTGAGCATGGCAACCGGCGAAAAGGTTTCTTCATAATCCACACCTTCTATTTGGGTGTACCCTTTCGCCACCAATCTAGCGTTGAAGGTTTCAACCTTCCCGTCTGATCCTCTCTTTCTCTTGTAGATCCACTTACACCCAATGGGTCTTACCCGTTTTGGTGCATCTACAAGAGACCAAACTGAGTTGGAATACAAAGAATCCATTTCACGATTCATAGCCTCAAGTCATTCCTGAGCATCAACATCTCCTAGTGCCTCGTCATAACTCGTGGGATCATCGTCTTCTTCAATGATGACATCCTGATACGATTCGCCCAACAAGAGAAACGTTGCGGGTTTACAAATCAATCTCCCACTACGACTTTGCCGCACTTGTTGTGTGCATCTACAGGACGATCCGAATTAGGTGGATTAATAATTTCTAGAGGAACCTCATTACATGAGTTAATCCATTCTTGATTTTGTTCTTCAACAAGTGGTACTTGCATTTCTACAGGTTCCACTTGTTAAACATCATGCTGAACTTCTGGTTCTGAATCTGGTTCCTGTGTGTGTTCAGCTACATATATATTTTCCCTTCTTTGAACAACCATAGGAACAAAAGCTGCAACCGCCTTAGGTTGAGGTGAAACTTGATCTAAGACTAGCTCATCAAGAATAACCTTACTCCTTGGCTTATAATTTTCCATATAGTCCTCCTCTAAGAAAGTCGTGTGAGTGCTCACCATGACCTTCTTTTCTTTCAGACTATAAAACAACCAACCTCTGGTTCCTTTGGGATAGCCTATAAACATGCATATTTTTGTACGTGATAAGCGATGTCGTATTGCTTCAAAACAATTATGTAGCACAAGATTAACCTAGGTCGACTCAGAGACACTATCAATATGGTTCCAACTTCAATTCACTAATAAACCAATAAGGAATT
The DNA here is from genome assembly GCA_007407185.1 of Glycine tomentella. Lineage (NCBI taxonomy): Eukaryota > Viridiplantae > Streptophyta > Magnoliopsida > Fabales > Fabaceae > Glycine > Glycine tomentella. The sequence continues at coordinate 23,557 of PYAF01000696.1, read as the reverse complement.
TTTGTCAAACAGTTAGCATGCAATAAGTAAAAATTGCAGAAGACATATAAACTAATGAGAATTGATAAGATATAATGTAAAATAGATTAAAGAGCATTAATCCAATTCACCAAACCAAGCAATGGTAATTATCATAGTTCTCAGATAATGATTCTGTTATGAAAGTTCATTCAATTTCATTAGAAGTAGTTTAATTGAATTAACTCCTAAATTAATTGAAATCACAACCTAATTGAAATATCATCCAACTAATCTATGACTAAATTCGAAATTAGGAAATGAATCCTTAGCCTAATATGTTTTCAATCCTAGGAAAGTGAACATTCACACAAAATTCGAAATACTAAACCAAAACTCAAATTCCCATTTGCTTGGACATCCTTGGATTGATTGATTGTTTAGCCTTCCATAATCATCATCAATGAAAGCCCCATGAAATTGGTGCACAAAAATGGAAGAATAGAAAATGAAAATGAAGAACATGGAAGAACAATGAAGAATAGTTGAGAGAAAATAAGAGAAAGAGTTTTGATTCTGAAAACTTAAAAAGGAAAATGTAAATTTTGTTTTTGCTAAAATGTAGTGTAAAATTCACTCTCTAATTTCACAAGCATATAGTGACTAAGTTAGAAGGAAAGAATGGACCATGAATAGGCCCATCTATTCTAATTAATTATGCTATTTACACTAATAAAAATCCAACTCGTAGCCCAAAATTCAAGTGTAGTGATTATGACTTCAAAGCCTAAAGTGACCCTCCAAATGACAGAATTGGCCTCGGCTTATCTGTGACAAACTTGTAGATCTTTTCCTTATCTTTCCAAGGACTACTCATATGCTCCATTCGGAGTTCTGTAGAGCACTGTAGGTCATGTACAAGGAAGATAGGTCAAGTGAGCAAAAAATCCTTGAGAAAATAAAAGTTCAGGAGAAGTCAAATAAGCTAAGAAGAATAGAAAAATATTTAACTAAAAACACCCAATCAGTACGCGAGTCCATCTTATTTGGCTTCTGTTGTAAGACATGTGCCGGAGCACCCCAAATCCGAATATGATTTATGGTGGGCTTACACCCTTTCCATAATTCTATTGGTGTCTTTAAAACCGACTTGGATGGAGCTAAGTTCAAAAGGTACATAGCAGTTTCTAAGGCATATCCCCAGAATGAATCAGAAAGAGATGAATAACTCAACATAAATCTTGCCATTTCTAAAAGGATTATGTTGCGATTATTCTGCACACTACGGCAAGTGCACCGATCGTTTCAAGTAATAAAATAGGTAAGTGAGTATCGTTCTCCACAGGGATTGGGGTGAAGTTTACAGTAATAAGGAATCAATATGATTGAAAGTAAAAAAAAAATTTGTTTAAGAAGATTGTTGTGAATTGAATGGGTTGTTTGAATGTAAAAACAAAAATTAAAGAAGCAGTAAATTAAATCAAGAAGTTACCAATGAAAGAGCAATTGTGGTCAGGCGCAATCCCTTTTGATTCCTACCTCTATCACTTAACTGATTTATCAAGTTTGCTCACTCAAATGATATATCTTTCCTAGTTTAGTAAACCCTAATTCCTTAACAGTTTAACCCTTTGACAACAATCCTAATTCCTTAGCGATTCCTATCAAGCGTGTAAAAGACTATAACATATGGTTTGCCTATTTTTTGATTACTCAGAGAATACATCTTTTCTACTTTAGTTAATCCCTAATTCCTTAGTGAATTAACCCTTTAACCTGAATCGAAAACCTAATTCCATAGTGAAATCTATCAAGTTAAGCATTTAAAGACTATATTATAAGTTCTGCAGTCACGCATCCCTATCCCTAGGTAATGAACAACTGTTACTTTACTAAGGTTAGAAATTAGAATCCCAACGTCCCCATTGCGAATCCTAACCCTCAATACTTAAATAGAATGGCCAATTCTAAGTAAGAACAAAACAGTGAAGAACAGAGTAAAATAAAGCAATCAAGAAATTCTCATTCAAATACCAGTAAGTTACAGAGGAGTTCATATCAGTTCATGGCCTTCCCACAATAAAAGACTTAGCCTGCCATAGGCTTCAAGAAAATCAAAGCTGTTGAATAACACATGATTGTGCTGAAACCCTAGCCTTGATTCTTGACTTCCAGAGGTTTAGAATGATGGAATGTGGTTTTTTAGATGAATAATGGATGATCCCCTTCAGTCCTCAGAGGCCTTGTATTTATAGAATAATTTAATTAAGGTAACAAAGCCTAAAACTATGCCAAAATTTGAAACAGATAAGTTTAAAACAGGCAACAGGATCTTTGTAGCGCGATCCGAGCCGAGTCCCGCGCTAACAGCGCGGGATGTTCGAATGGGTGGCACTGACTGCGTGGCCCTCCACGCTAACCACGTGGAGTCTTCGAATCTGAAGATTTGATGTTGAGCTTGTGGCGCTGATCGCGTGGAAGTGGCGCGATCCGCGTGGGTTGTTCGAGTTAAATGGCCTAGTGCTGGATTTCTGGCACTGATGGCGCGGCCTTGGCGCGATCCGCACGGTGGCTTCGAATGAATGGTGCTGACCGTGTGGGAGTGGCACGACTAGCGTGAAGTCTTTGAGTCTGAAGGTTGGCCTTCTAGCATCTGGCGCTACTCGCGCGGGATCTGACGCGATCCGCGCGAGACTTTGAATCTTGTTTTCTTCCTTCTTTTGCTTTGAACTTCCTCTTTTTAACCTGAAATTGCACATATAGTAATTAAATGAGATTAAAGACAATTATAATGATAAACTAACTAATTCTATTCTAATTCCTAACTATTTGATTAAATTAAATCCTAAAACTAGCCTAAAACTATGATGTGTTTGCAACACATCAAACAATTCCCAGATTTGAAAGTTGTTGTCCCCAACAACAGAAAGAATTCAAGACTAAGCAAGAATCAATAATCAAACACAAACCACAGGCTACAATCCTAGAATCATCATGTTGTATATGATCAAATTCACATCAAAGCTTCCAAGGCACTTTCAATGCTGTCAATTCATGAGAGTTACTTGAGTATTCCTCACAAAAGTTGTGTTTAATCCACTCATTCACTCAAGTGTATAAGGTTATGATGCTCAACAATGTCACAGCACTACCATAAGCTTGAACATATTCTCAACAGCTGCAAGTACGACTTGATCAAAAGGTCTTTCCGGCTTGTAACGTGGCTGGGCTAAGGGTAGGAAATTCTTTGGATAAGTAGCTTATAAGAGGCTAGATCCAGTCCCTTAAGTCCAATCCTTGTGGTCTTCCATTCTTTTTGTCATCCTCTTTTCAAACCTGGTAATTTATTCAAACTATTTATTCTAAATAAAAACAGAATAATAACTTTCTTTTTGAATTTTTGGAAACATTTTATTTTTTTTTTGAATAAAACAAAATATCAACATAACATAAACAAAAATAAAGATACTGCAGCTTCTCAAATTTCCAGCTGATGGACTTATTATTTTCCAACTTGGCTCATGCTTGTTTAATCCTATTCTTCTCAACCAATTGGATTTACTTGTGTTCCTCCACACCTTGCTGGCTAAATCCCTGTTTCCTGCTGTCATAGACTTATATAAAACCTTTTCTAGCCTCAGAAAGGTTGGTCAAATGGATATGGCTCTGATTTGGGTAATTGAAATGAAAGGCTTAGGCTCAAATAAGGTGCAAATGGAAAATAATTGAAGGTGAGTCAATTTGGCCCTAGTTTCAGAAAAAAAAATTCGCCTTAATCATATCAAGTCACACCTGCATCCAGAGAAACAATTCAAGTTCTAAAGTACAATGAAATTGGAGTCTCTCGGAAAGAAAACATTACCGCTGTTTGGCTCAAATCCTTACAGGTGTTCAAACTCAAGTCAATCTCAGCTGACTGCATTTCAAGCATCATTTCAACTTCAACATGCATTTCACATACCAACAATCAAATTCCATTCATGCATCATGCAGTTCATGCTATGTTTCATTTCATCAAGCTTTCCTCAAAGAAATTCATCCATTACTGTGTCCATTCACTTGTTATCTTGAAAAATTTGATATGTTGCTTATTTTTGAAAAATTCTGTTAGACGTCATTTGTTTCTTGATTGTGATTTGCGAAATAATGCGTGTACACAACCATTCTCAGATTTATATGTTGCTATCCCCAACAACCACAAATAAGGTCACAACGCTTTGGAAAATTTTCAGCATTATTTGGAAAATCGCATTTAACTCAAACATTAATTTAAACAGCTTTTATTGGCAAACATGAATCAGAAACAGTACTATATATATAAATGCAGTAATGTAAGTGTGCAGAATGCATGAAAATGTTTAGTGCAGAATCAAAATAAACATAAAAACCAGAAAACATAAAAATAGAAAATCCTGGTCACTCCTCTCCCTCTCTCCTCTCTACAATAACTGCAGCCTCTATGGATGTAGGCTCCTGAGTGGATAGCTCTGTAGCTGTAACATCTGAAGTCCGTGGTGGCTCCTGTGTAGTAGTGTCATGTGGTGCATCATCTGAAGGAGCAAGAGGAGTCTCTGTAGCTGCTGCTACTGGTGGTGGTGGTGGAATCTGGTACTCGGATGGAAGAATGCCAAGATGTCTGCATATGGCTCCTAGCATGCTGGTCTGTTGTGCAAGTTGGGTCCTAACAAACTCCTGGAAAGCCATATAGGAAGGAGAATCTGTGTAGAGTGGCTCATGTAGTGGCTCATGTCCAGGGGTGGTGGAAGAAGGAGCTGAAACTGGTGGTGCTGGTGATGCATCTGCTGGTGGCTGGACTGGCTGTGGCTCCTCTGGTGCAGGTAAGTCTCTGGGGCTGTGGGCTGCTAACTCCTCAGGTTTGAGCTTAGAAGCTCGGAGAATCTGCTCATCAGCCGCAGTCGCCATGGCGTCCAAGTAGGTCTTGTGAGTCATCAATGGTGAGATCGGGACGTCCATGGGCTTGTCATCATCAATATCCACCCCCGCATGTCGACATAGATGTAGAATAAGGGAGGAATGCACCAGCCAGGACTTGCTGCTAGCATCCTGAATCATATGTAGAATCTTGTTAGAAAGGAGGTTAGAGATAAGGAGGTTATCATCACCTCGAAGGGTAAAAAGTAGGATGGCCCTCTCAACATTCACATCAGTCATATTAGTAGAAGGTATGACTGTGTGATTCATGAACTGATGCCAAAAAGCTGCATCTCCCACCAGGTCGTGCTTCCGTAGCTTCTCTGGTATATAATCTAGCCAAGATTTGGGCTTCCAAGCTGTATAGAGGCCAGTGATGGCCCTGCAGATGGTGGTGGCTAGCTGGGGAACGTCATCTCTGTACATCTTTGTCAGGGCATCGAGCTGCATCCTCAGGAAGAGCTGGAAGAAGTCGCATTCCTCAAACGGATCATACTGGGTGTCCAATAGCTGCTCTATGGCTTTCTCATCAAAAGACACATGTACACCTCTGACCCAAGACATCCTGGTCCTCCATACTGTATCTGGATCAGCATTAGCCAAAAATTCTTTCAAAATCATGCTTGAACTGGGCTTTGGAAAGGTGACAAGGCGCTGCCACTGTCGTTTGAGGATAACTTCTAGAACTGGATTCCCCTCAGGTAGTGTCTCCCACAGAATCTTCTTCTCCTGAATTATTTTCTTCTGGAGGTACCAGGTGTCGAATTTTTCTTGGCATTCGGGCGATCTGAATCTACCCTCATCATAATCCGCAATTCGAGCCCTCTTGCTACCACCTGCTCCTGTGGTTTTCTTTTTAACCTTAGCTACTTGTTTTCCTCAGTGGCGACCAGAAAGGCTTCAGGACAGCTTCCTCAAGCTCTGTTGTCCTTCCCAAGCCGTGGGTTCTCGCCAAAACTCAAGTTCTTTGAATTTCTCCTCTGAGATTCCACCTCTCACTCAAAAGGGGTTTTTCAAGAGCAGAAATGAAGGATTAAGCTTTCCCAAAGGTTCCTCTCACACTCAAAGGTCGTAGAGAGGTGTTTAGGCCAAGAAAATGGGTCTAAGGAAGCTTAGGCAAGTCTCTAATGGAGGTTAGGGGTGGGGAAGAAGAAACCATGATATTTGGGGCCAAAATTTCATAAAATGGCCTTTAAATACTGGTTCTGCCGATGTTCCCGTGCTAATCGCACCATATATGGCGCTATTCGCGCCAAATTAGCGCAACTAAAGGCTTCCTGGGCATTTATGGTGCTAATCGCGCCACTACGGTGCTAACCGCGCCAATTGGGCGCGTCTGTGGCGCTAATCGCGCCATCAGGCCGCAAGAAATGGCCTTCTGGTGCAATTTCACGCTACTGGCGCCGCATCCCACGCTAACCGTGCCGTTCCCACGCTGTTAGCGTGGGATTTTTTTTTTTTGAGAGAAAAAAAACCAGGTTATTATATTCTCCCCACCTTTTTAAGAATTTTGTCCGCAAAATTCAGAGACATACCTGTCAAGCAACTCGGGGTATAACTGCATCAGCTCCTGCTCTCGTTCCCAAGTCGCCTCCTCAGGTGTCCTGCCTTCCCATTGCACTTTGACGATGGGAATAGTCTTGCTGCGGATCTGTTTATCCATCCGGTCTAGAATCCTCAGGGGTCTTGTAGGACTCGTCAGATTCTCTCTAATCTGAACTGTGTCTGGCTCTACCACGTGTGAGGGATCTGCTACATACTTCCTCAACTGAGACACGTGGAACACATCATGAAGCCCTGACAATTGGGGAGGCAAAGCTAGCCTGTATGCCACTGGTCCTATCCTCTCAAGGATCTGATATGGACCAATGAACCTAGGACTCAGCTTCCTCACACCCAAAGCTCGTCCTACACCCGTCACTAGAGATAGCCTCAGAAACACATGATCCCCCTCCTCAAATTGCAAAGGTCTGTGCTTTTGATCATAATAGCTCATCTGCCGACTCTGAGCCTTCATCAACTTGTCTCTGATCATCTTGATCTGCTCAGAAGTCTCTTGAACCATTTCAGGTCCAAGGAGCTGCTTCTCTCCTACCTCTGTCCAACACACTGGAGTCCTGCACCTTCGACCATACAAAGCCTCATAAGGTGCAATGCCCAGGCTGGCATGATAATTGTTGTTGTAGGAAAACTCCACCAGAGGTAGATATCTGTCGCAGCTAGCACCTTGCTCCAAAGCACATGTTCTCAGCATATCCTCTAGAGTCTGGATGGTCCTCTCCGTCTGACCATCTGTCTAAGGATGGTAAGCTGTGCTGAGTCTCAGCTGGGTCCCAAAAGCATCCTGAAGTGCACCCCAAAATCGGGAGGTGAACTTAGGATCTCTGTCAATAATGATACTGTCAGGGACTCCATGCAATCTCACAATCTCCCTGACATATAGCTGGGCCAACTTCTCGTAGTGTAGTCAGATCTCACCGGCAAGAAATGAGCAGACTTGGTCAGCCTATCCACAATCACCCAGATGGAATCACATCCACTCTGAGTCCTCGGTAACCCTACCACGAAATCCATGGAAATGTTGTCCCATTTCCACTTAGGGATCTCTAAAGGTTGAAGCTGACCAGACGGTTTCTAATGCTCAATCTTCACCTTCTGACATACCAAACACTTAGCCACATACTCGACTATATCTCTCTTCATCCCTCTCTTCATCCCTGGCCACCAGAAACTCCTCTTCAGGTCATGATACATCTTGGTGGCTCCTGGATGAATGCTGAACTGGCCCTAATGTGCCTCAAATAGGACGATATCTCTCAACTCGCCCTTAGGCACCACGATCCGATCTTGGTATCTCACCAGGTCGTCATCTTTCCAAGAAACATCCTGTTGGCCAATCATGGTCCTCACTGCCTTATCCTACTGCTGAGCTTCTCGGATCTTCCTGATCAGCTCATTTTCAACCTTGGTCCTGCTCAACTCAAGACCATGAGCACCTTCTGTCACCATCAGGTGCATGTCTCTGAATTTCTCTGTCAGCTTGCAATCAAAGATCATCAAGCATGCAACAGTCACATTCTTCCGGCTCAAAGCATCAGCAACCACATTGACCTTACCTGGATGGTATCTCAGCTCGAAATCATAGTCCTTCAGGAACTCCATCCAACGCCTCTGTCTCATATTCAACTCTTTTTGATCAAGGAGATATCTAAGACTCTTGTGGTCACTGAATACTATCAACTTGGCACCATACAAATAGTGCCTCCAAATCTTCAGAGCAAATACCATAGCTGCTAACTCCAAGTCATGTGTAGGATAAGACTCTTCATGAGGTTTCAGTTGTCTGGAAGCATAGGCTACTACCTTCTGATCCTGCATCAACACACACCCAAGTCCCCGCTTGGATGCATCACAGAACACCTCGAAGACGCCCTCAGGATCAGGAAGAGTCAACACCGGAGCTGTGGTCAATCGCTCTTTCAACTCATGAAAACACTGCTCGCACTCATGGGTCCAAACAAAAGGAACCCCCTTCCGTGTGAGTCGAGCCAGAGGTACCACCAACTGGGAAAACCCCTGGATGAACCTCCTGTAGTAGCCAGCCAATCCCAGGAAGCTACGGATCTCAGACACGTCCTTGGGTCTCTCCCAGGACATCACTGCCTTTATCTTGTTGGGATCCACAGATACACCAGCTGCTAAGATCACATGGCCAAGAAACTTCACCTCTGTCAACTAGAACTCACACTTGGCCAACTTAGCATACAATTGCTTGTCCCTCAAGATCTGAAGGACTGTCCTGAGATGCTCGGCATGCTCTGACTCCGTCCTAGAGTAGATCAGTATGTCATCGATGAACACCACCACAAACTGATCCAGGAAAGGTCTGAATACCCTGTCCATATAGTCCATGAACACTGCTGGGGCATTCATCAAACCAAAAGGAATGACCTGATACTCAAAGTGACCATACCTAGACCAGAAGGCTGTCTTAGGTATGTCAGCTGGCTTGATCCGAATCTGGTGATATCCGGATCTCAAGTCTATCTTGGAGAACACTCTGTCTCCCCTCAACTGATCTAGCAGATCATCAATACGAGGCAGAGGATACTTGTTCTTCACAGTAACCTTGTTCAACTGCCTGTAATTCACACACAATCTCATACTACCGTCCTTCTTCTTCACAAAGATGTGCTCCCCACGGCGAAACACTCGGCCTGATAAACTGCTTGGACAGCAGGTCCTCCAACTGCACCTTCAGCTCCCTCAACTCCAGAGGAGCCATGCAATAAGGTGCCACAGAAATCGGTCCCACACCAGGAACCAGATCAATGGAGAACTCTATTTCCCTCTCTGGTGGTAGCTGAGTTATCTCCTCAGGAAACACATCCACGAACTCACTCACCACCGGAATTTGAGACAGATCTACACCTGGCTTATCTTCTGTCACACCCAAGAAGATATAGCCCTGAGCTCCCTCTCTAATTGCCTTGCGAGCTTGCAAGACTGATAAGAAAGCGGAGAAACTCGATCCTGTTTCGTCAGAAGGCACAACAACCCTCTTCTGATAACAGTCTAGCATCACACTATACTTGGCCATCCAGTCCATACCCACAATCATCTCAAGGGTAGGCATCGCTAGACAGAACAGATCAATCAGATAGGCTCTGCCTTCATAGACAAACTGCACGTCCTTGCAGCACGTGCTCACATGACATCTCTCTCTAGATGTCGTGGTAACCTCCATCGGAGGGGCAAAACTGAGCTTAGGCAATCTCAGCCTCTCAACAACCACATCCTGTATGAAGGAATGTGTAGCTCCAGAATCAAACAGTACTCGGACATCACAATCATCAATAAGAACTGTACCTCTGATAAGATCCGGAGCTCTAGCTGCCTCTCTGGCGTCCACTGTGTACACCAGTCCTGCTGTGGGTGCCGTCATCTCCACTGGAGCAGCCTGTGCCCGTCTCTCTGTCTGAGGGCACTCTCTGGATACGTGGCCTGGCTTGCCACATCTGAAACAAATAATCTGGCCTGTAGAACATGCTCCCAGATGCTCTTTCCCACAGGCTAAACATTTCGGGATAGGTCTTCCCCGAGCTGAACCCTTCTTGAATCTATCAGAGGGTACAGAGACTCTCAACATCTTGCCCTTACCCTTCCTGGGTGGGCCAGAACCGCTGGGCCTTCTCCCCTCCTGTCTGTCTGAGGGAGCAGGCTGTCAGCCTCTCTGTCTCTGCAGGATACCCTCCACCTGCGCAACTCTGTCTCACCAGGGTATCCATATCTCGTGACCCAAGACTGGCCACTAGCACCTGAATATCATCCTTAAGTCCCCTCAGGAACTTAGCTGCTAGGATCTCAGCTTCAGGCAAAGGTCTCCTGAAATGTGTATATTGGGCCAGCTCGTTAAACTGGGCCAGATACTCGTCCACCGTCAAAGTCCCCTGAACGAGTCCATCAAACTCCGCCTGCTTCTGCTCCCGGGCATCTCTAGGAAAATACCTGTCCAGGAAGCAGACCTCGAACAACTGCCAGGTAATCACCTCTCCCCGGCCTCTCAGAAGTGGAACTGTGGTCTTCCACCACTCGTGGGCGTCACCCTGAAGCATATAGGTTGCATACAGCAACCTCTGGTGATCGGGGCACTCCATCACCTCGAAAATCTTTTCTAAGGCTTGTAGCCACCCTGCTACAGCCACTGGATCATAGCCCCCTGAGAACACTGGAGGGTCACGCTTCCTGAATGTAATCAGCATCTTCCCTCTGACTGCTGGATCACTCTCAGCCTCTATCTGGGACATCAGGTCCCCTCGCTGGTGGCTCCCACCATCCTGCTGGCGACTAGCCTCGCCCTCATGCGCAGGAGGTGTGGCATCCCTCCTAAGGTTCTTCACCTCCTCTAGCAGGTCCTGGTTAGCCTTCATCAAGGCCTCATTCACCTCTCGGGTGGCAGCCATCTCTCGCTGCATCTCCCCCTAAGTCTGTCTATTAGCAGCCATCTCTTGCTGCATATCTACCTGTATCTGTCTATTTGCAGCTAACTCTTGCTGCATGGCGGCTAGTGCAGCCGCAACTGGATCAGTCTGGGCACTGGTAGCCCCACTGGTGCTTCTGGGTCTCACCATGGCACTACACATGTACATCACACAGTGAGTTGATCAGGCCCACAGTTAATGTACCCGCATGCAATGCTCATGTCAAACAACCAATCAATTCCATAGATAATGTTCAGATCAAGAAATCGCTCTGATACCATTAAATGTAATACCCCATAGGCCTCCGATGTGTTATCATAACTGATATCAGATAAGCGTTTTAAACATAATTTAAAAACTCAGTGGAAGCTCAGAATCGCTTTTCTTGATTCATTATGTATGGAATCAAACATATATCATCAACACACATATAAAAACATCAATCACAACCCTGCTCATCCAGTTTTCTCAAATCATACACATATAGACAGATAACTTGAACATATAGGCGGATAATCAAAATAAACATCAGTTATACTCAGGAGGAACATCATATATATATCAACAACAGTTCTGTACAGTCATATACATCACAGTTTTCACCACACCGTGGTGATACAAAAGAATATCAGCCCTCACCGAGGGTATACAGAACTGTACAAACTCAGGTGTATACACACCATCTCTTATTAAGGGTACAAAACATAATCAAAACAAAAATGAGCCTTCAGCTCCTCAATCAAGCAGCCATGTCTTCGCTAGGGCCTCCTTCCCTGAGACTGTTCTTTTCTTCCAGAAGAATCGCCTGAAATCATAAATCCCCACACGGGGTGAGATACATATCTCAATAAGCTCAGGTTCCTTGGGAAATCATCCCCACCCTGGCCCACTATTCACAATACAAGCATCACGCAAACACAATCAAGATTGGCCCACTGGCCTGGCCCTCTTAACACTATGAGTCCAAACACATGGCACAGAACCATCAACAAGTGACTCTACACAAGTCACACAGGCAACCACAGAGCCAAGATTTAAAGTCATCTAAATTAGAAACTGAAAGCTAATCCTTCATCTATTCATCACTCTAAACAAGTTTCTCTACAAGACCCTGGGCTAATTCTAGCCCCAGCTCAAGTGGGCCACTATTCATGGAAACCCCTAGAATCAAAATTAAACGAAGAAACTTGAGTCTCTTACCTCAGTGGCGACCAGAAAGGCTTCAGGACAGCTTCCTCAAGCTCTGTTGTCCTTCCCAAGCCGTGGGTTCTCGCCAAAACTCAAGTTCTCTGAGTTTCTCCTCTGAGATTCCACCTCTCACTCAAAAGGGGTTTTTCAAGAGCAGAAATGAAGGATTAAGCTTTTCCAAAGGTTCCTCTCACACTCAAAGGTCTTAGAGAGGTGTTTAGGCCAAGAAAATGGGTCTAAGGAAGCTTGGGCAAGTCTCTAATGGAGGTTAGGGCGTGGGGAAGAAGAAACCATGATTTTTGGGGCCAAAATTTCGTAAAATGGCCTTTAAATACTGGTTCTGCCGATGTTCCCGCCCTAATCGCGCCATATATGGCGCTATTCGCGCCAAATTAGCGCAACTAAAGGCTTCCTGGGCATTTATGGCGCTAATCGCGCCACTACGGCGCTAACCACACCAACTGGGCGCTTCTGTGGCGCTAATCGCGCCAAACTGGCGCTATCCGCGCCATCAGGCCGCAAGAAATGACCTTCTGGTGTAATTTCACGCTACTGGCGCCATATCCCACGCTACTGGCGTTGCATCCCACGCTAACCGCACCGTTCCTACGATGTTAGCATGAGATTTTCTTTTTTTGATAGAAAAAAAAAACTAGGTTATTATATGCTAGCAAACCATGGGCTGAGTTACACAGCAAGCACTTGCTCATCAGGGAAAGATTCATTGATTTCAATCTCTGGTCCATCTTGCAAGTCTTTCTCCTGAATCCTAGACAAGTGGTCTGCAACTTTGTTCTCTACTCCAGCCTTGTCTCTTATTTCTAAATCAAATTCCTGCAGCAATAACATCCAACGCAGCAAACGTGGTTTTGCATCTTACTTGTGCAACAGAAATTTCAGAGCTGCATGGTCAGTATAAACAATTACTTTTGACCCTACTAAGTATGATCTAAACTTATGAAGGGCATAAACAACAGCGAGCATCTCTTTTTTAGTTGTGGCATAATTTACTTGTACCTCATTTAGGATTTTACTAGCATAATATATAACATGCAACCGTTTTTCTTTTCGCTGTCCTAAAACTGCACCTACTGCATAATCACTAGCATCACACATTAGTTCAAAAGGCAAACTCCAATCCGGAGCTATTAAAACAGGTGCAGTGGTGAGTTTTTGCTTTAAAGTGTTGAATGCACTAAGACAAGCATCATCAAATGTGAACTCGGTGTCTTTCTCCAGCAATTGGCTTAATGGCTTTGAGATCTTAGAGAAATCCTTGATGAATCTTCGGTAAAAACCTACATGGCCTAAGAAGCTGCGAACACCACTCACATTAATAGGAGGAGGTAATTTCTCAATTAATAACAGTTTAGCTCTATCTACCTCTATTCCCATTTCAGATATTTTGTGGCCTAGCACTATGCCCTTACCATGAAATGGCATTTTTCCCAGTTCAAAACCAAATTAGTCTCTTGACATCTTTTCAGAACCTTGGCTAAATTAGTTAAACATGAATTAAAGCAAGGGCCAAAAACAGAAAAATCATCCATAAATACCTCAAGCCCTCTTTCTACCATGCCAAAGAAAATTGAAAGCATGCATCTCTGGAAGGTTGCGGGTGCATTACACAATCCAAATGACATTCTTCTACAAGCAAACACCCCAAACGGACATGTGAAGGCTGTCTTTTCTTGATCCACCGGTGCTACTGGGATTTGGTTATACCCAGAGTAATCATCAAGGAAATAATAATAGTCATGACCGACAAGTCTTTCAAGCATTTGATCCATGAATGGAAGTGTAAAATGATCTTTTCTAGTTGCATTGTTCAGCCTCCGATAATCCACACACATTCTCCAGCCTGTGATGGTTCTTGAGGGAATCAAGTCATTGTTGTCATTTTGAATGACCGTCATGCCTCCCTTCTTTGGAACAGTTTGGACTGGACTTACCCAAGGTGTGTTTGAAATCGGATAAATCATACCTGCATCTAAAAGCTTAAACAACTTCTTTCATTATGGGATTGAGCCTTCTTTGTGACTGCCTTACAGGTTTAACATCAGTTTCCATTAGAATTTTATGAGTACAAAAGGAGGGATTTATACCTTTCAAGTCTGAAATAGACCAGCCTATGGCTGACTTGTGCTCCTTAAGTACTTTGAGCAGTTTTTCTTCCTCAAACCATTCCAGCCCTCTATTGATGATGACTGGATAAGTTTCATTCTCACCTAGGAAGACGTACTTCAGATGTTCAGGTAGATCTTTCAGCTCAACTTTAGGTGCTCCGGTTGGGATGTCATCTTCCTTCTGCTCTAGCTTTTCTAGCATAGGTTCTGCTGTGTTTTCTGCAGCTGCAGGGCTGGATTTTGCAGCAGATATTGCTGCTGAACTTGTTGCCTCCTATGCTGCATAATTTCCTGCAGCAGCTGATTTTGCTTCTGCATGAATTACTGTATATTCTGCTGTTGCAACTGAGTTTTATGCTGCATATTTTTCTGCATAATCTGTTGTTGCAGCAATTTCTACTATATCTTCAGTTTTAGTTGCTTTTAAACCTGCTGTAATACCTGCACAAATAACATTATCCAACACATCTAGCCTAAAACAATCATGTTCATCAGCTGGATGTTTCATGGCATCAAATACACTGAATACAATAGATTCATCATTCAATCTTAACTTAAGCTTTCCCTGCTCTACATCTATTAAGGCCCTAGCAGTGGCTAGGAAAGACCTTCCTAACAGCAAAGGGATTTCACTTTCTCCCTCCATGTCTAACACAATAAAATCTGCAGGGAATATGAATTTGTCTACCTTTACTAAAACATCCTCAATCACCCCTGAGGGTGTTCTTAAGGACCTATCTGCTAGTTGTAAGGACACTCTAGTTGGTTTAAGTTCAGATATGCCTAGGGACTTACACATAGACAATGGTATTAAATTTATACTAGCCCCTAAGTCACAAAGTGCTCTCCCTACATTAATGTTTCCTATGGCTATAGGGATGTTAAAACTTCCAGGATCTTTCAATTTGGGTGGAAGCTTCCTTTGAATTATTGCACTGCACTCCTCAGTGAGTGCTATGGTTTCACAGTCTTGCAGCTTATGTTTCTTAGATAGAAGTTCTTTCATGAATTTTGCATAGTTAGGCATATTAGCTAATGCCTCAGCAAATGGAATATTGATATGTAACTTCTTAAACATGTCTAAGAACCTGGCAAATTGCTGCTTCTGAAGTTGTTGTTTGGTCTGCACCGGGTATGGATGCTTCTCAAAGTGAGAAAAGTCCCACTTCTTTGGTTGAGGTGCAGAATTCTGCTCTTCTGAATTTTCTGCAGCTTTTTCTTTTGATGGTTCAGTTGCTGCATTTTTCTTCTCCGCTTCCTTTCTACTCACCTCAAGTTTTTCTGGTGTAGTCAATACCTTACCACTTCTAGTCGTGATGGCTTTGGCATGTTCCCTTGGGTTTATTACTATGTCACTTGGGAACTGGCCTTGTGGTCTCTCAACCAACTATTTTGCAAGCTGACCAATCTGGTTTTCCAGATTTCTGATGGAAGCGTCTTGGTTTGTTCTGTGAGCTCTTGTTTCAGCTATAAATTCTGCTGTTGTTTTTGACAGCTGCAACACTACTTTTTCAAGTTCCGAAGGCTCCTTGTTGGGAATGGGAGGGGGCTGCAAGTAGTTGTTAGACTTGTAGTCTAGGCCACCTCCTTGAAATTTCCTTTGATAGTTGTTTCCTGGAGCAAAATTATTGTAGTTTCTCTGATAAGGCTGCTGCTGCCTCTGCTCATTCCAAACTCCATTAACCTGCACAGGGTCAGCTCCAACAAGAATAGGGAAAACATTAACTCATGCTCACCTTGGCAGTACTCACAGATAACATGTGGTTGGCTGGCTGCCACTTGGGCTGCAGAAACTTGTTATTTATCAATCTTTTCAGTCAATTTGGCTAGTTGATGTGCCAAAATTTTCTGCTCTGCAAGCATCGCATCATTAGTGGGCAGCTGAATTGTTTCTCTCTTAGGCTGGTGTGTTATACTTTCATTTTCATTCCGGGCCAAAGAATTGATAAGCTCATAGGTCTGAGCTGTTGTTTTGGACCTTATAGTACCCCCTGCTGCAACATTCACGATCATACGAGTTTCAGGAGTCATACCATTAAAGGATATACGTATCTGCTTACCTACATGCATATCATATTGTGGACACCTCCTGATCAATTCTTGGAATCTATTCCAAGCAGCACATAGGGATTCTCTTCCAGTTTAAGTAAAGTTGGTGATTTCATTCACCAATCGGTTATATTTATCCATGGAAAAGTACTCTGCAAAAAATCTGGAAACTAAGTCCTCCCAAGTTGAGATGCTATTGGATGTTTGTCTATTCAGCCATCTCAACACATTTCCTTTTACAGCAAAGGGAAATAGACTTAATCTCACTGCATTATTTGAGACCCCTTGGTGTCTGATAGTATCACAGATTCTGAGAAATCTATCAATGAAGTCATGTGGGTTTTCAAAGTCTTCTCCTCCAAACTGACTGCGCTCCACCAATGCTATCAATGAAGGGTTGATATCGAAATGATTAGCTTGTATTGGTGGCTTCACAATACTGGAGTTGGGTCTTGTGAACATGGGAGCCAGAATATCCTCCATTAGTTCATCTTCCGGTCTCCGTCTTGGCTGATTAGGTTGTTCTTCAACCATCTCTGCTTCAGACTCTAATTCAGGAAGTGAATCAAAGTCAAAATTTTCAGCTTCTCTCCTTTTGTCTAGCTAGTCTCCTTCGGATTGTTCTTTCTATTTCTGGATCAAACTGTAAATCCTCAGAACTAACTGAACCTCGCATAAAACTTAGAGAAGCGATTAGTAACAAAAATTCCAATCACAAGATTAAAATTACTTCAAAAATCCATTAACCAATCCCCGGCAACGGCGCCAAAAACTTGTTGCGATTATTTCGCACACTACGGCAAGTGCACTGATCGTTTCAAGTAATAAAATAGGTAAGTGAGTATCGTTCTCCACAGGGATTGGGGTGAAGTTTACAGTAATAAGGAATCAATGTGATTGAAAGTAAAAACAGAATTTGTTTAAGAAGATTGTTGTGAATTGAATGGGTTGTTTGAATGTAAAAACAAAAATTAAAGAAGTAGTAAATTAAATAAAGAAGTTACCAATGAAAGAGCAATTGTGGTCATACGCAATCCCTTTTGATTCCTACCTCTTTCACTTAATTGATTTATCAAGTTTGCTCACTCAAATGATATATCTTTCCTAGTTTAGTAAACCCTAATTCCTTAACAGTTTAACCCTTTGACAACAATCCTAATTCCTTAGCGATTCCTATCAAGCGTGTAAAAGACTATAACATATGGTTTGCCTATTTCTGATTACTCAGAGAATACATCTTTTCTACTTTAGTTAATCCCTAATTCCTTTAGTGAATTAACCCTTTAACCTGAATCGAAAACCTAATTCCTTAGTGAAATCTATCAAGTTAAGCATTTAAAGACTATATTATAAGTTCTGCAATCACGCATCCCTATCCCTAGGTAATGAACAACTGTTACTTTACTAAGGTCAGAAATTAGAATCCCAACGTCCCCAATGCAAATCCTAACCCTCAATACTTAAATAGAATGGCCAACTTTAAGTAAGAATAAAACAATGAAGAACAGAGTAAAATAAAGCAATCAAGAAATTCTCATTCAAATACCAGTTAAGTTACAGAGGAGTTCACATCAGTTCATGGCCTTCCCACAATAAAAGACTTAGCCTGCCATAGGCTTCAAGAAAATCAAAGCTGTTGAATAATACATGACTGTGCTAAAACCCTAGCCTTGATTCTTGACTTCCAGAGGTTTAGAATGATGGAATGTGGTTTTTTAGATGAATAATGGATGATCCCCTTCAATCCTCAGAGGCCTTGTATTAATAGAATAATTTAATTAAGGTAACAAAGCCTAAAACTGTGCCAAAATTCGAAACAGATAAGTTTAAAATAGGCAACAGGATCTTTGTAGCGTGATCCGCGCGAAGTCCCGCGCTAACAGCGCGGGATGTTCGAATGGGTGGCGCTGACCGCGTGGCCCTCCACGCTAACCGCGTGGAGTCTTCGAATCTGAAGATCTGATGTTGAGCTTGTGGCACTGATGGCGCGGCCTTGGCGCGATCCGCGCGGTGGCTTCGAATGAATGGCGCTGACCGCGTGGGAGTGGCGTGACTAGCGTTAAGTCTTCGAGTCTGAAGGTTGGCCTTCTAGCATCTGGCGCTACTCGCGCGAGATCTGACGCGATCCGCGCGAGACTTTGAATCTTGTTTTCTTCCTTCTTTTGCTTTGAACTTCCTCTTTTTAACCTAAAATTGAACATATAGTAATTAAATGAGATTACAGACAATTATAATGATAAACTAACTAATTCTATTCTAATTCCTAACTATTTGATTAAATTAAATCCTAAAACTAAGATGTGTTTGCAACACATCAGATTCTATTTCTCTTTTTAGCAACTCCATTCTGCTAGGGTGTCCTTAGAGAAGATAATTGTGAAACTATCCCTTCTTTGGTCAGGTAAAACCTGAACTCTGTTGGATATAGGGGGAGCATCATGAAGATTAAAAAGGATTTGATTCAAGATTGGTTTTGAGCTTTCAACATGCTTGGATGCCTTAAAGTTGTTTAATTGTATTATGTGTAAGAGAGGGCTAATTTGATGATCCATGCATTGCATTCACTCATTCATTCATAAACTTAAATGGTTTTCATAAAAAATAACAAAGCTTTTATAAATTGATTAAGGTTTTAACCTGATTGAAAGGTTTTTGGAAAAATGCTATTTTCACTAGTTTAATCGATTACCTTATTGATATAATTGATTATTTTGTTCTTCATTCAATTTGGAAAATCTTTTATGAACATTGTAATCGATTAGCCATCAGAATAATCAATTATTTGGCCTTTGTTTATAACAAAACTGCTTTGTTAATGATTTTAATCGATTACTTAAGTGTTGTAATTGATTACATAGTTAAAAGATTATTTTAAGCCTTGCTGTGATAATTGATTACCATTATCCGTAATCGATTACATAGGCTATATGAGAAAAGTCATTTTCCTGTCTTAATCGATTACCAAAGCTTGTAATCAATTATACAGTTTATTTTGAAAATATAAGTCTTCTGCTTTAATCGATTACCAAATCTTGTAATCGATTACACAATGTATTTTGTTATCCTGAGACTTTTGTCTTAATCGATTACAGCTCGAGATAATAGATTATTTTACTCGTTACTGAAACCCATAAACATTCTTGAACAGTTTAATCGATTACATGATTATTTTAATCGATTACATAAGCGAATTAATCGATTATTAGGCATGTTTATTCGATTACAGTTAGTTACAAATTCTGTTATAAATAGGATTGAAGGCTTTGCTTGTTTTCTAACTTTGAGAGATTGTACCCATTCGTATTTCTAAGCTCACACAAGTCTTCTAAGCTTTCCAAAGTGATTTTCATAGTGTTTTTACTTCTTGCTTCATTCAAAACATCAATGGGTCTTTGAATGATTCTTGAGCAAGATTTTTTTCAAGATTAAGGAAAAGCATGTTCTAATTTAGTTTGCTTCTCAACCTGATTTGGTAATTCATGTGCATAACATTCATTGGATCATCAGGTTGTCTCTCTCTTTAATCTTTGTGTGTAAATTTGGTTCTGAATTTTTGTTGTATTTGGCTATTGTAAAGTGGGTTCTTCTTGCTTGGTTTTAGAGAAGGGTTCTCTAATTCAAGAATAGAGTAGTGTTCTCTGGTTCTTGCTCCTTAGATTTCTAATTTGGTTTTAGATTTCTATTATTTATCTAGTGTTGATAAAGGGGATGGTTTTGTAACAGCTTGTAAGAATAGAAATTTACAATATTGGAACTTTAATCTAGTGTTGATTAGAAGAAACTGGATGTAGCTTTAGTTATGAAGTGAACCAGTATAAATTGCTTGTGTCTTTGATTTTGTTTCTCTATCTCTCATCTTATTCATTGTTCAATAAGTTATGTTTTGTTCTATTGATTTCTTGGGCTGAGGCATTTGATTGAGTAAAAAGATTTCTTGGTTTTAATCATTTCACCGGAACAAATAAAAGAAGATCATCTTCTTATTGAAACAGAGGAATTAAACTGAACTATCAAACCATGTTTAATCAAACAACTAACAGAAATTAAATTCCTCTGAAAATCCGGAATAAATAAACAATCTTGTAAAACCAAAGTTCTGCAATTATTAAAAGATAAAATAACTTGTCCCACTGCTAGTGCAGACACAAGCTCCCCATTTTCAAGCTTCAAAGCTCTTTGTCCTTCACTTATAGGCAAGCTATGTTTGAACCATTGGTTGATTCATACGTGGGCAACTTTTCTTCCAATGCCCCCTTTTTTCCAACCCTAGAAACCTAGTTAAATGATAGTTGTAGGGAGTTAAGTTATGATTTTTATGTTTTGAGAAGATTCGTCCAGAAATGACAAGCTTATAAAATCCAAGAAAAGGGGGGGGGGTGAGCAAAGTAAAAGTGGAAGTTTTAGAAAGCAATCCAGGCCCAACACCATCCAAGCCCAAAGGAATCTTAGTGCTGAAGATTTAAGCTCACCCAGGCGAGCTCCCTAAGGCAAATTTGGTCGCCCAAGCGAGCAAAAAATCCCAAAAAGATAACTTAAGCTTGCCCAGGTGAGCAAAACATGAAGGAATTGGTCGCCTGGGCGACCAAAACAGGCAGAAGGCAATATCCTATAAATACCCCAAGGATTTGTGAAGCATGGCATGAGTTTTTGCACCAATTTCAGCTCCTTGTTCATATCCTTAGGGTTAGGTTCTTCATAGTTAAGGGTAGAAGGTTAGGGAAGTGAGGAAAGTGAGTTTTGTAGTGGAGATTCTGCTGAAAAGAGGATCAATGACAAGCTACTTCAGTGATTCTCTTGAGGAAGTTCTTCCAATGCTTGCTTAAGCTTCTCTAGGATTGGACGTATTCTTCTTATCCCTATGCTCTTTTAATTTCTATGCATTATCCTACTTCTTATTGGTGACTTTATTCTGTGCTTATTGCTTGATGCTAAGTGATCGTTAGTTTCATGAATTTAAATTCTAAAGGTGACTGGAAAGTAAATTTTAGTAAAATATCCTTAGAACTTTAATTGCGAGGAATCGAATTAAGGTTACTTAAACGTGTGCGTCACTAAGAATTGAAAAATAATGCATAGGTAAAATTAATCGAAGGGATAAGAAAGAAGAAATCCAATCCTACGCTTCCTTGACTTGAACTCGTTTATTTACTTCCGTAAATTTATATTTATTTTACGATACAAAATCACACAAATGAACCTTCATTTTAATCATCTGTACACGGACTACTAAACTGGTAAAGATTTAAAATAGCCAAAGTAAACACAAATCCCTGTGGAGACGAACTTTATAAATTTTGTAACTTGCAACGATAACATGGTGGGCTTGTCGTAAAAATCCTAACAAAATACGAAGGACCAAAAGGCAATTATTAAAAAGTATATTGGGGTCAAAATGAAAATATCAAAAAATATGATGACCTAAGTATAAAAAAAAGTTGACAGCCAAAATTTTATTTAAAAAGCCCTCTCTCTTAGTGTGTATTTTTTGTTGCTTAATAGCACTATCTTTTTGCATAATTACAGTGATTTATATTTAGCCAATTTTTTTTATGTATATCTTCATCATTGTCTTTCTTTGACTTTCCTTTTGAGTTGTGCTTTTCTTGTTGAGCTTTTATTGCTTGTCTTCTAAAATTCCAAGGTTTTGTCTTAGAGTTTTCTTGCTTCATTGACCTCTTAAGTTGAGTTTGGATTTGTTTCATCTTTCACTTTTGATATTCATCGAATTTGAATCTTTGGTTGAATTTTAATAGTTGAAGAAGAGTTAGAGAGTTGAAAAAGAAAAGAGTGAATCTTATAGAAAAAGTCTTGCAAGTGTGAAACATGAGTGTTGAAGAGTGTAAATGCTTAGTGAGTGGTAAGGTCCATTGTTGTTTTGTTTTACTAACCTTTTTCTTGTAGCAATGGTGTCTGATAGCAATAGTGATCCACCTTTATCTAGAACCACTAATGACTATTACGAGGAGATGGAGATTTCTTTCGTAAAAGCAAACATTGAGGAGACTAATGAGCTACAATGGCTAGATTTTTGAATAACTTAAATAGGGACATTCAGGATGTTGTAGAACTTCAAACCTACAACACCATGGATGAACTTATACATAGGGCTATGAAAGTGGAGCAACAATTGAAGAGAAAACAAGCCTACAAGAAGTATATGGTCATTCTTCTTGAAAGGATAAGGACACTTCCAAGAAGGAGGGTTCTTCTTCCCAACATGTTGAAAGAAAGTCTTCGAGAGGTCATACTCCTTCTCCTACTCAAACTCCTTGCAAAAAATCTAGTTCAATTAAATGTTTTAAATGTTTGGGTAAGGGTCATATTGCATCCCAATGTCTAAACAAAAGGACCATGATTGTGTTGGAAAATAAAGAGGTGGATAGTGAGTCATATAGGAGTTCGCATAGTTCCTCTAGTAAAGATGAGGATGATTGTTTCCTTAAACCGGAAGAGGGAGATCTGTTAATGGTAAGGCACCTCATGGGAAGCTTGTGCAAAGATAGGGATGATACACAAAGAGAAAATATTTTCCATACTAGATGCTTGGTGAGTGGAAAGGTTTGTTCTCTAATCATTGATGGAGAAGTTGCACCAATGTTGCAAGCACTAGATTAGTGGAGATGTTTGGTTTAAAACCTTCCCCTCACCCTACACCTTATAAATTGCAATGGTCAAGTGACAATAGTGAGTTGGTGGTGGATAAGCAAGTGTTGCTTACATTATCAATTGGCAAATATGTAGATGAGGTTCTTTGTGATATGGTTCCCATGGAAGTCGGTCATGTGTTGCTTGGTAGACCTTGGCAATATGATAGAGATGTGGTACACAATGGGTTCACCAATCAATACTCTTTCCTTCATAAAGGTAAAAAGGTAGTACTCTCACCTTTGTCTCAAAGTGAGGTGTGTGAGGATCAAATAAAAATGAGATTGAAAAGAGAAAAAGAAAAGGAAATCAAAGAAGAAAATAGTCATTTGAGAGAGAAAAGCCAAAAAGAAAAAGATGTGAAAAAAATTGAGATGGAAAAAAGAGTGAAAAGAGAGAACAAAAGAAGAGAGACAAAAAGTGTGAAAAAAATTAGAAATAAAAGAAAGTTTGTGCATCAAATCTATGGAGATTAAAAGTGTAACGCCCCAATTTACTAATCAGGGTCATTACTAACCACACATCACAATCAAGCATATAATCAATCAGAGTTTAAGCAGTTTGGAAGCATACACTAGAAGTGACATCATCAAAGTCACTGTCATAACACTGTACATGATAATATGGTGAATATACATCAAAGTTCTCACTGTACAATACAAAACTGTACAACTAACC
>PYAF01000695.1:113012-124367 GCA_007407185.1 Glycine tomentella | reverse complement strand
AATGATAGTTCAGTTAGGGTTGTGGTTTCAATTAATTTAGGAGTAGAATCGATTGAACTGCTTCTATTGAGATTGAATGAATGTTCATGATAGAATCAATTTATGGGAATGATGATGATTCAAATAGCTTGGGTTAGTGAATTGGATTGATGCTTTCTAATCTGTTTTACTTTACTCCTTGATAATCTTGTTAATTTCTACATTGTTCTTTAATTTTAGTTTGTGTTCTTTCATGTTTTACTTTGTGCATACCAACTGTTCGACAAAATTCCCCCTTATTATTACCAATGATTTGAAGCTAGAACCATATTGATCGTGTCTCTGATACAAAATTAGCTTAGTTAAATTGTTTTTGATGCATCTCGACAAAGCATTATCAGTTAACATCGTTTTTCAAGTTTTTAAAGAAAACCCGATGTTAACGTTATTTTGTTAACATCGGTTTTCAAGTTTTTAAAGAAAAATCGATGTTAACGTTATTATGTTAACATCAGTTTTCAAGTTTTTAATGAAAAACCGATATTTACGTTATTCTGTTAACATCGATTTTCAAGTTTTTAAAGGAAAACCGATGTTAACTAGTACATGTTAACATCGGTTTTCAAGTTTTTAAAAAAAACCGATGTTAACTAGTACTTGTTAACATCAGTTTTTGAATGAAAACCGATGTTGTTCTTGTTATTATAAGTATATGGTGTGTCATGTTTCACCTTCACTTTCGTGCATGCTTATTTTGCATTTCAAAAACCATACTCTAACTCTCAGTCACCATTGCTAATCCCGTTGCTTGTTGTCTTACTCGACCTCACTCATGATCTTCCAGTAGCTTCCTCAGTGTCGGTAGTAGTTGAAGCAAAGCACGCGACTTCAAATCCAACGTTGTGTCTCCATCCCAGGTTAGTAGCAATTAACCTTGCGATCTTCGAATGAACTGTGATGTTGGGTTGAATGTCGCAACTATGTCTATGTTTGTATTAGCATTTTGGTGTGTGATGTTGGGTTGAATGTGCTATTGCTGTGATTTCAGTTTTTTGCCCACCAAATGCTTGATAAAATGCCTAATTCGTATATGTATCTCTGATGTATGGGATTAGTAGCATTTTACTGTGATGTATGATTCTGGAGATATATATAATGAAGATAATAACAGTGCGTCAGTACCCATAGCAAATAGTGTCTACATAAACCTTCCTTGCAATGAAAATGTCTACATATAGCATATTTTTTAGCTTATGTCTAACTGCTTGATATGGACCTGTTCTCAACTAATTCTCCTATAACATGTATTGGTATTGGTAGTTATGACTTGGTTCATTGAATAACCTGTATGACAAGGAAGCCTCTTGATATTGTTTTAGGTAAAAATAAAACTTGTGCTTTGTTGTGATTATTTTTCAGTTGAATTTGAAAAAGTGTGTAAAAAAATCTATGACTCAGGAGGTTAATTATGAGCCGTATGTTGTCTAGCATGCTTCCATTCCAATAAGTACTGAGTGGTACTAGAAATAGACATATGAGGTAGAAGCTCTAGAGATTCCCAAATGCATTGGTTCCTAATTAGAGTCTTGTAGAGCCAACTCTAAACTCACAGATTTTGTCCAGCAAACATTACAAATCGCACTAAGTGTCTCCTTCTGCATTAATTGTTGTAGCAACAAACATTTCATACTCATTCAAAGTTTGTGGTGTATCACAGAGTTATTAATTAGATGGATCGAATTTGGATGAATGCAAGTTGCATCACGGTTGAGTATGAGTAAGGCGTTGAACATTTCTTGCAATTTTCCTCCGAAAGAAGTCGACCAGAAGGGAATGGAAAATATTTATGTCCCTGTATCAATTGTTTGAATGGAAGACGCCAAGCACTAGATGACATACGGGAGCATCTTCTGTGCGATGGGATTAAGAAGACTTATACCACATGGATATGGCATGGTGAATTGACAGACACGCAGAGGGTCTCGTAAACTGAACCGCTTGATGTTGACATCAGAGATCGAATAAAGGATATGATTCGTGATCTGGAACATGAGTCTTTTTAGCAAGCACATGCCCCTATGTATGATACGTTGGAATATGATTCGAAGAAGCCGTTGTATCCGGGTACAAAGAGTCATTGACACTATTGTCAACAGTGTTAAATCTGGTTAATGTGAAGGCCAAATATGGGTGGAGTGACAAAAGCTTCAGTTCACTACTTCAGGTAGTTCAGGAGATGCTTCCAGATGAAAACACGTTGCCAACAAGTTACTATCAAGCCAAAAGGGTACTGTGTCCGATGGGTATGGAGTACAAGAAAATTCATGCCTGTCCTAATGACTGCATATTGTACAGAAATGAATTTGAAGAAATGCATAAATGCCCCACATGTGGGGTATCACGATACAGAGTGAAGGACGATAACGACTGTGGCAGTGATGAGAGCACAAAGAAAGGCCCTCCCGCAAAAGTGTTGTGGTATCTTTCGATCATTCCAAGGTTTAAGCATCTGTTTGCTAATGAAGATGACGCAAAAGACATTACATGGCATGCAGATGGAAGAAACTCTGATGGAATGCTCCGCCATCCGGCAGATTCCTCTTAGTGGAAGAAGATTGACTGTTTGTATCCGGAATTCGGCGAAGACCCAAGAAATCTTAGGCTTGCACTTGCGAGTGACAGAATGAATCCCTACGGTAATTTAAGTACTCAGCACATTTCATTGCCTGTTTTGTTAGTCATTTACAATCTGCCTCCTTGGTTGTGCATGAAGCAAAAATACATGATGTTGTCTATGATGATATTGGGGCCAAGACAGCCAGGAAATGACATCGATGTGTATCTTAGTCCCTTGATTGAAGACTTGACAAACTTGTGGGACGAGGGGGTTGCCGTGTTTGATGGGTATCGAAAGGAGACATTCAAGTTGCGTGCAATGCTATTTTGTATCATTAATGATTTTCCAGCGTACGGGAATTTGAGTGGATACAGTGTTAAAGGTCATTGTGCATGCCCTATCTGTGAGCAAGACACGAGTTACTTGCAACTTAAAAATGGAAGAAAAACAGTTTACATTCGCCATCAACGTTTTTTGAAACCTTATCACCCTTATCGGCGATTGAAAAAAGCATTTAATGGAAGTCAAGAGCATGAAATTACACCGATTCTGTTAACCAATTTGCAGGTTCTTAAGCTGGTTGAGGGCATCCATACTGTTTTTGGAAAGACTCTAAAGAAGCAAAAAGGTAATACTTGCATATGGAAGAAGAGGTCGATATTGTTTGATCTTCCATACTGGTCTGATCTAGATGTTAGACATTGTCTCGATGTTATGCATGTGGAGAAAAATGTGTGTGACAGTGTCATCGGCACTATGCTTAACATTCAAGACAAGACAAAGGATGGTTTGAACACTCGTAAAGATCTTGCTGAGATGGTATACGTGAGCAGTTACATCCTAGGTCCGATGATAAGAAAATATATTTGCCTCCAGCATGTCACACTTTGTTAAGAAAGGAGAAGATAAGTTTCTGTCAGTGTCTGTGCCAAGTGAAAGTGCCACAGGGATACTCCTCAAATATCAAGAGCCTTGTGCATATCAAAGATCTCAAACTAGTTGGCTTAAAGTCTCATGATTGCCACGTGCTGATGTAACAACTGTTAGCCGTGGCGATTCAAGACATTTTGCCCGACAAAGTGAGGCATGCCATAACTCGGTTGTGCTTTTTCTTCAATGCCATTTTTGCCAAAGTCGTGGACCCTGTCAAGTTAGAGAACTTGGAGGAAGACAATGTTGATGCTGTCTGTGACAAATATGGCATTAGTAAGGAACAGTGGCACCAATTCTGCGAGAGTCATAGGGCCGCTTCATGGGAGGTTAGCTGAGTTGAATTTTTTTTACAATTTAATTGATATGGAGTCTTTGAAGCACATTTGTTTTGACATCTATCTGTGTAATTCTGACAGGGTGTTAGAAAGAAGGCTCAAGCCATCCAAAAGATGAACATTGCCCCTCACGTGTTGTCTCGCGGGGGTTATAATTTGTTAGAAAAGAAATTATGGAAGAAAAACAAAAGAAACAATTGGAGGAAGTAGCCCGTTCTGACAGCACGGAGACCATAGTTCATCCTCCATCCCCGGTGAGACAACACGTGAAGTGGAAGCTGGCTTGCACGAAAAAATCCGGAAACATGACTAATGAGGTGGCACATGAGATTGCAGAGAGTATTGTAAGTCAAATTAAAGGATGGTTCCTATTTTCATTAATGAATTTTTTTCCTAACAAATGACTAAACTAATGTTCTACTTTTTTGCGTTGCAGGATTCCTTGGATGAGCAATCCACACAGGGTAGCTTTGTCCCCAGTGGACGTCAGGATGTCCTGACTACTGCCATTGGACGACCAGAGCACCCCAGGCACGTCCGTGTTGCTGGAGTCAGTGTGACCATCACACACTACTTCAGACTGGCTCAATCAACCTCTCGCAAGTCAAAGTCAATGGTGCCTGTAGACTTGGATTGCCTGAAAGACAACATCAAGGAAGAGTTGGAGCAGTCGATCACTAATCGACTTACACAATTGATCACTGAAAAAGTTACGCAACAAGTAATGATGTTGTTCAGCCAACTGCAGCCCCAGATGCAATCTCAGGGTGCCATGCCGCCTCCAGAGGTTCAGTCATATCCTCTTGGTGCCCTTGTCAGCACCAAGGAAAGTTGTGTCGATCCCTCAGGGTATAGACACGGGTGCATCTGACAGGCGTGGGTTGTATGTCGATGACAATCTTCCCTGCCTGGTTGCTTCTGGAAGAGTTTATGAGGGGTTGACGATCGTGCACAACGTCCCTCTTGCCACTGACCAGGTCAATGTGAGTGTTGAGGAAGTTCAAGATCCTGATGCTCGCATCCCTGTACCCACTGACGAGGTTCAGTTAGTGGGGTAGACCCTTAAGGCTTTCCTTGCTTGGTCGACACATCTTGTACAGCCTATTTTGCATAAGGTATATCATTTTTGCCTTCTTTCTTTTGATTTACAAATGATTTGTCTCATATAAAGTTAACCTGGTCGTTCACTTATGTTTGTTAGGGGTGCATAATGACAACTTCCCGTTGTACATAAAGCATGAGGATATCTCTGAGATCATCCATGGAGGTGAATGTCTGAACATCTCTGTTATACAACTGTGGATTCTGTAAGTCACTTTCAATTGGTTACCATTACATAACTCGTTGTTTTTTATTCATGCATAATTGACTTTATTTATAAAACAATAGGCATACAAATGACTTATGTCTGCAATCGGATCATCTCGATGTGTATGGATTCATCGAGCCACGATCCATACAGAGATCTGGACAATCTCAATTTGAATCTGAGGACTATATGAAGAAATGGATGCAGAGTTCACAGAAAGATGTCTACCTTGCACCTTATTTGAATGGGTTAGTAAAAATGTACAAAAGAATTTAATTATTGTATGCAGTATAATAACTTAATTATTTTTATCTAATGCAGTGCACATTGGCAACTGGTCGTTATATGTCCTAAGGTCAATGTTGTCGTGTGGTTCTGTTCATTGCATAACAGGCCTGATAACTACCTTAAAAGAATTATTAACATGTAGGTTGTAATTTGTAAGACATTTATGTTATTTCTATCCCATGAATATGTTAATTATACACTATGCATGCATGTTTCTCTTAAGCAGTGCTTTGAAAGGAGTCCATGACACTCAAGGAAATAAATCAAAGGCTACTACTAAATGGATTGCGCTTAAAGTAAGTCTTCTAATTAATCATGGTTTATGTATTCAAAATAAGGTATGTTATTATTTACACTAATTTTCGTTTAACTTTTACTATGTTATTAAATTTAGTGTTATAAGCAAAAAGAAAGCACTGAGTGTGGTTATGATGTCATGCATTTGATGTCGACGATAGTCCATGGAGGCTTCCGAGATAACTGGGACATGGTAATTAATTGTCTAATTCAAAACTATTTTTAGTTTTTTGACTTGTTTTTGTTTTGTGCTTATTAAATTATGTTTTATTATGTCATGCAGTATTTCATAGATGAAAGAACACTGGAACCCCCAGACATTGAAGGCTATTAGGGTTCAATGGGCAAAGTTTTATCTTAAAGTTAGAGACGACATATTAGGATAGGTGGTTAAGGGATTTTTAAAACAGTTGTACAAACATAAGGTTAGGAAATCATTTTTATGTATATTGACACTATTGAATTTTATTTGTTATTAAATATTATTTTATTGTATTGTATTCTGAAATTGGCACATGTCTGGTATTTAATTTACAGGTTGAAGAACTGGTAAAATTTAAAAATAGACAAAATATATAAAAAAAAACATCAGTTTCCTTAAGAAAACCATTGTTAACATAGACTACAACATCGATTTTCAGGCAAAACCGATGTTAACCAACACTACAATATCGATTTCCAATGAAAACCGATGTTGATCTCATGTAACAACATCGGTTTTCCTTGGAAACCGATGTCTCTATCTATGTAACTGTTTGTTAACATCGGTTTTGCCTGAAAATCGATGTTGAAGTTCCAGCTTTTACATTTTTTTACGTTTTTAGTATTTGATAGTGACATCGATTTTTACTTAAAACCGATGTTGTATTCTTTCCGTTAACATCATTTTTCAAAACCGATGTTAACTTCCACACTTTCAACGTCGCCTGATTCAACATTGATTCAAAACCGATGTGGAATGTCAAAAATAACTGATGTTGAAAGTTGGGTTTCTAGTAGTGCCTTCTTAAACCATTCTACAAATTACAAATGCCTTCAAGTGAATGGCATGTAAAAAGCTAAAACCTTCAAGTGACAACGGCTTTATCCTTGATCTTCTTCTTCAGCTCCTCCTATATCCAACATTTATGGCAATGCCTCTGACTCTAACCCAAGGATACCTCCTTCCAACAAATGGGCATATCAGCCAACTCCATTCTATCAACAAAGTTATTGAAGTCTTCAATCTCCTTACCCCCTGGTTGACTCCCACTCGATCTCCCCACCGTCTCCTCCTTTCTTCTAACAACATTAAAATCTCCCAGCACACACCAAAGACCATCACCCATACTTCTTTCCAATTGAAGAAGTTATAGTTCTCTTATCATTCAACATGCATGGTGAGTAAACATTTATTATGTTGATTACTTCATGTCCCCTTGCCATCTTCCTTACACAAAAATGAATCCATCTCTTCCCCTCCAGTTTGTCACCTAAATTTTACCCTCTCTCCAAAAGCATAAAATCCAACCAGTGAGATTCATTGCAGTACCTGCCTTCATTACACATAAACTCCCCCTCGCTTCTCATAGAATCCAACATAGCCTATCATTCATAGCCTCCATTTATGTTTTTTGTACATAAACTAAATCATGTTCCTAATGCGTAAAAATAGTGCTCACACAAAGGGAAGTGTAACCTACACAATAGTAATAGTGCATTAAAAGCTCATTTATTGACCCCTAGAGACTAGTGTATTTCCAAATAATTAAAATTATTAAACTAAATAGTTGAGATGATTAAAAAGAATATTTTATTTTTGTTGTCTTTGGTTTTTTAAAGAAAACAAATAAATGATTGCAGAAGAAAGTTTTAAGTGATAGTAAAACAACTAGGGATTATGGTTCACTAGTACTAATTTCCTCCCAATTCCAATTCCAATGAAGTTCCTCCTATAGTCAATTAACGATTCCTAAAATCAACCAAAGCCTATGATCAAGGCAAAAGGATTCTCTTTGTCTTAAATAAATATTCCAATGATCATGGATATATCAACTTAAGTTAAATGATATAATCAATTCCAGGGATGATCTTGTAATTTGGTATAAAACATTCATTACCTAGGTCTACCAAACACACATAGATGATCACCATAATACATTCAATTAAGCCCCAGACTACGATGTCTAGTTGCTCATGGTCAAAGCAAAACTAGAGAGCCTATAAGAAATTAGCTTAGACATACCACAAGGAAAGAACGATGATCATGATCGGTCCTAAAGGAGTTGCCTTTACCTAGCTTACATCCCTCAAAAGTGATTTATAACCAAAAATATGATGAAAGGTTTTTTTTAACAAATTTTAAAGCTCCTATTTATAGCTTCCTAAGATAACAAACTCATCTAAGACACACTACGGCCGTAGTCAAAAACTGTTCACGCTGAAATGAAAGCAAACGACCTAAAAACAAAATATCACTCCAAAAGTGGTTTATTAGTTCTTCTTTTGAAATTAATTTATTGAATTCCTTCCACTTCACCCTTCTTTGAAGCCCTCTAACATTATATGTTAGAAGCTTCATGGATAATTTATGGTACCATTCTCCTTTATTTCGAGAATGCCCTTCCCAAGAAATCATGATTCTGTTGAATAAAATGCACAGCAAAATCGTGATTTCGTTGTATTTTTTTCCTCCCCAAACATAATTTTGTTGTTGTCATTTTTTGGCACCCCCTTATCACAATGGAATCTCAGTTTTGTTGTTTAAGTTTAAGTTTCTTTAAGAACAATGGAATCATGATTTTGTTGTGATAAAGGGGGTGCCAACAAAAAGAACAACCGAATCATGATTCTATTGTGACAAAAAAACTTCAACAATAAAATCAAGATTCCATTGTGATAAAGGGCTATAAAAAAAAACTATTGAATCGCGATTCCATTGTGATTTCATTGTTCTATTTTTTAAAAAATTAAATAAAAAATGAAAAAAATTATTGTGTTTTTTATTGACTTAACACTACTTTCCCTAACACATTGACTGAACACTGCTTTTCTTAAGACGTATTGATTTAACACTGCTTTTTTATTTCTGAGATGCATACGAACCTGTATTAAATATAGACGCAGTCTAAACTGTCTATATTGTCAGACCAAAGCCTTCATATTCTCCTCTTCCCCGAAAACCTCGACCTCTAAAGCCACCTCTGTCGGGGCTACCTCTACATTGGTAATCACCTCTCTAGTTGCCACCACCTACTCCAACAAAATTTTAATTTGAACCTTCATTTACACCATCATCGCTTGAGGCATTTGTTGTGTTCCTGCTACTATTATTTATCCAAATGGTGTTTTAATTAATTCACCAAATCCAGAATTCCAATCACTTATCTTGCCCCATTTAGAATCTTTATTTCCAAGATCCTCATAACTCGAGTTATAATTATTGTTTTCATTCCCAACACTTCAAGAGGATTTGCTTGAGTTCCAAGCCTTGTTACCACTGGTCCTAGAGTTCCAGTTGTTTTTCTTTCCTTGATATTCACCATATTACTAAAAACATGGAAAGTGTACCTAGTGTTGTGTATTGCAATGGTGACATGATTTCATCATCTGAAGGGGTATTGTTTGAATCTCCTAGTGGTTCTAAAGTCATGAGAATAAGTGAGGATATGTTGCTTGATGCTTTAAGGAAAACAATTATGGAGGTAGCAAAACTTTACTTAACCTTTTTCACTGCCAACTTGTTCATGTAGGTGATGCTTGTGATAAATTCAAGTGTATATAGCTTAAATGCACCGATGATGTGGGAAAAATGCTTTTCATCTTTTAGGAATTTTGTAGCAAAGGTCTCATTGAGTTGAATGCAACTTTAGCCGAACTCCAGATGAAGTCCTTGGCTTGCTATACAAACCAAGGAAACCCACATCTATTGATGAGATCATTGCTCTGATGCGTGATAAATTTGTGTAGTCATGCATTTTTTTACTTTATAAAATTGAATGTCTTTTTTTAAGAAAAGTTTGTATTAGTAGTGTTTCTTTAGTTGTTCATGTTGATGTTTGTTTCATGTATCAATTGAACAAATAGTTCTGGTTACTAGGCAGTGTTTATTGAAAAGTTGTTGAAGGGAAAAAAAACAAAATTCAACCACAACATAAACTAAAATGAAAAGTCAAAACAATAATAATTATGCATAATACATCAAAATATACTAATAATATAACAATACAACAAAAAGCCAACGACCTCTGCGACCCTTATTACTACCCTTGCCACCACCCTTGCCAGTCCTATTATTGGGTTTCTCTGGGTCTAAGATGCACCCAACTTCTAAGCATTCCTGCAGCAATTCCAAAGCTCGTTGTATGAGCTGATGATGACTCATGCCCTTTGGCACAAATCTAAGATCCAACAAGCTTTGCATAGCTTCTGAAGCAATCCAGAATCGATCCTACAATAACAATTACATTACAATTACTAACTATTTTTTCAATGAAAATGTAGAAAAAAATCAACAAAATCCAATTTCCATTACTTGGCAAGAGTTTTCTCCACTTGGTACATAGTCTACCAATGGTTGCCAAGGCTATGGTCATTCTTTAACAGGAGGTAAACGTATAGGACCACGTAGTAGTTGTCCCTCCTTCGACAGATTGACATAGGGATGGGAAATCTTGTAAAACCAAGGAAGATAGTCATAGGTGCAAGCTTAAGGATCCCCAAGTGGCATAATATCCCCAAGAGGAATGATATGTCATTGTCACTCCGCCTACGTCCGTTCACAAAGCTGATATATAGGGCAGGGAGGTACCTAGCGTGGAATCATCTAGACATGGCCAAACTGCCTTAACACACTCTTCAAACGATAAGGCCTCACGACAATCCCACATCTGATGAAGCAAGAGAAAAATGACTACTGTGCGAAAGACCTAATTGCCCTGTGGTCTGCACATGGACACCACACAACAACATCCATTTTGATAAGTGCCATATCTTAGTGAAATTTGGATAACATTTAAGGCACTTATCTTGTGTTTTAACTAAGAATATTTATAAAAATTTGCCCTAATCTAGTTAGTTTATATTTAGCATTTAGCATTTATGATTCTCGAAGATTCATCCAACTTTCCTTTTTATTTTGCTAGATTTCGTAGATTTTCGAGGCTTCCGAATAAGCAAAGCAAGCAAGGAAGGCTTACATAGCAAACCTGGGAGGTGCAGAAAGCAAATCAGACCCAAAAATGACTCATAATAGTAAAACTGGGGGTGCAGAAAGCAAAATCAGGCCCAAAAGTCCACCAGAGTGCATTTAGCTCGCCCAGGCGAGCTAACATAGTGCATTTTGGTCGCTTGGGCGAGCAACACACAACTGGACCACTTGCAAAGCAACTTGGACGTACAATTTTGACCATAACTCGCTTGGGCGACCAAAACATGCATAAAATGGTCGCCTGGGCGACCAAACTTGAGCAGATTCACCCCTATAAATAGCCATTCACCCCCAAAGGCAAATTACACTTCTTCAAAGCCAATTTCTCTCCTCTCCCTTGCTCTAAGCTTGTTCTAAGCTTCCTTCTTCTTTTATTTTTGTTTAGTAGATAGTTTAGGTTAGTGAAAGA
>PYAF01000695.1:41388-106269 GCA_007407185.1 Glycine tomentella | reverse complement strand
GCTGGTTTAATCGATTACTTCACATAAAGAATCGATTATATTGTTCTTTAAGCTTTCTGGAAATTATTAAGAACAAATTAATCGATTACATCATCGTATTAATCGATTATTTCATTCTTGCATATACATAAATTTGACTGAGTGACTGGTTTAATCGATTACCACTGATCTGTAATCGATTACATGCCTATTTAGAAAAGGAGATCACTCTGCCTTAATCGATTACCACTTATTATAATCGATTATTTAGTTCACTTCATGTTTTGCACAATGTCTGTTTTAATCTATTACAATATATTGTAATTGATTACATTTCACAAACATGATTTTTGCAAAGTCTGATTTAATCGATTAAACATCGGGATAATCGATTAAATGATCCGTTACTGTAACCCTGAACTTATCTTGAACACTTTAATCGATTACGGGAGCGTTTGTAATCAATTACAAATGATAAACAATCGATTACAGGAGCTGATTTAATCGATTATTTCTATTACAGTTCTTTATATAAATAGAACCCTTGCCTTGTCTGATTAAAAAAAGAACGAAATAGAAATTGAATTTTCGAGCACTGAGCATTCTAAGAGCTTTCTAATCAGTCACAAAGGCATTCTTCTTGATTCTAAAGGTCTTGCTTCCATTCAAACTAAAATGGGTCACTAGGATTTAGTGAAGCAAGGCAAATCATTTCAAAGTTTAAGGAAAGGCTTGTTCTGCATATTGTTTCTCATTCAACCTGGTATATTCATCATTATGCATATCATTCTTGGATCATCAGGTGAATTCTTTCCTTACTCTTTGATGGTGTAAAAATTTTGATTGTATCTTTGTTTGTAAGTTCCATTGTAATTGGGTTTTTCTTGCAAGATTAGAGATAGTGTTTTTCTAAGGACAGCTGAGTAGTGTTCTCAGTGTGGGTATTACTTCTAAGGGTCTAATAAGGTTTTAGACTTCTGAACTTTATCTACAGTTGATAAAGAGAAGCTTGTAATTTCTTGTAAGGATAATATTTGTTATAGTGGAACTCTACTCTAGTGTTGAGTAGAAGAAACTGGATGTAGCCTCATAGTGTTTGAGGTGAACCAGTATAAATTTTGTGTGTTCTCTCACTTTCTGCATAATTGTTAATTCTTCTTGTGAATTCTGTTTTACATATTGTTTCTTGAGGCATTACAAGTCTTGGATTGATTTTGGATAAAGATTCTTGATTGTTTTTGTGATAAAGATCCAAAGGGCAAAGTAACTCTGATTTTGATACATCAAGAAATTTTTAAATTTACCAAGGCTAACCAATTCACCCCCCCTCTTGGTTAAGTGTGAAGTGTTCTCATATTTTACACAATCAATCAATAAACATGAAAGAGTTAAAAGTAAAAGCATCACAAATTCCAAATGTTTATTTTTCTTAAATATATTTTTCTTCTTTGCAATTTCGCATTATTTTAATTTTTGTTTTTCAAAAAAATCACTTTAATCCCTATAAATTATGTCTATTTTAATTTTCATTCTTACCATCAATCTCTGAAAATTGATGATGTGAAAATCGTGATAGTGACGTATGTCATTATGATACATCATCACTTGATGATATCATTCCACCACGTCAACAAAGAGTGTCACATCATCATTAATTTACTGTACTAAAATCAAAACAACCATAATTTATCAGGACTACGACAAAAAATTGACATATTTGCAAGGACGGAAAAAATATAAGTCAAATTAAAAATTGAAATAAAGACTTAAATATTATAATAAGGCCTCAAATTAAATATTAAAATTTGTATACTTGATAATGTGATACACTTAACACCATCAAGTTTTTGTAAATTTCTACTATGAAAAATTACTTATCATCATCATTCTTGTTGCCACCACCACAGTACACTATTGTAGCGGCCACCACCATCGCTACTATTGTTGTTGCCACCACCGTAGTCGCCACCATCACTACCACTACTACTGTCACTTTCGCCATAATCGTTATTGCCACTATATCACCACCAAACCACCATTTTGCCTATTGCTACCACCCCTATCATCATTGTCACTAATGTCACTTCCACTATCAATATCATTGCCACCAAATTGCTTGAAGGTTGTGAAAATAGTGAAGGGTGAAGCTTGAAGGAAGACATGACAGAAAAAGAATTTGAAGGTATAAGGGGTAGAGATTTAGACGTGGATAAATTAATATTAAAGCGATTATTTTATTTTCATATGTAATTAAAAAATTAAATATTTTTATGTCCTTGTAAATATGTCATTCTTTTATTTATTTTAGTCCATATAAAGTATATTTGTTTGGATTTTCGTCCTTGTAAGTTAATGATGATATGACACCCTATGTTGACATTGTGTGATGACATCATCATGTGGTGATGTGGCATGATGATGTCATTAGTCCATTTGCATGTCATCATTTTTGTGACGGACACTTATGGAAGACAAACCATACATAATTTACAAGGACTAAAACGAAAAAAAATACAATGACAAAAAACAAAAATGTGTTAAATTGTAGGATTAAAATATATTTAAGTGTTTTTTTCTAACACAAATTTGAAATGTTAATGTGTTAAACACCTAACGCCGAAAACCTTTTATAATATAAAGTATTGCAATTTTGGCACACTTTTTCTGCTCAAAATGAGAATATTTTAGTCAATTTTTAATTTTTAATTTTATTTTTTATTTAATAAATCTTATTAATTAGGAGACATTTAAGAGATATTGAATTTTAAATGCGCATTTATATT
The DNA here is from genome assembly GCA_007407185.1 of Glycine tomentella. Taxonomy (NCBI): domain Eukaryota; kingdom Viridiplantae; phylum Streptophyta; class Magnoliopsida; order Fabales; family Fabaceae; genus Glycine; species Glycine tomentella. The sequence goes on along the minus strand of PYAF01000695.1, from coordinate 103,507 downwards.
AGGTATTTGCGAAGGAGAATTGGTTTTAATGGTATCATGAATGAGTATTTAAAAATGTTGTCATTAAAATTGAGTTTTAAAAATAATTATCATTTTTGTAAAAAAAAAAAAGGAACTAATGATTGATTTATTTGGAATTATAATTTGAGATGTGCACTATTACAAAAGGGCTTTCTACATTGGTTCTTTGGGGCTTTTTATGTAACATCCTAAGGATATTACCCTTAGCTTTACATTTTAGTTATCAAATATGGATTATTAAAACATATATGATTTCATTACTCAACAATTTCAAAGTTACGAGTCATACATCATTCTCAAGTAAATCATCATATACATATCAAAGGACATTCCCTTCCCCAAAATCTGGGAACTATACCAAAATAATAGCTACATACTCAAGTATTTCGAAACCAATAAGCTAAAAGTCACTTATACCCAAAACATAGCATCTGCATTTGCTAAGCCCTAATATAACCTTAAACTTCAACCTTTTCCTGATTTACATTATTTCTTTCTTTGTCTTTTTTGTCCTATGGTAAGTATTTAGCTCAAACTTTCAAACAGTGTCCCCCTTGATCTTATGCCATGACTGTTTATTTATATTTCCTTCCGGCTCGAGGGGCTATGCTTTGCCTTAAATGACAGGAAGTGTCAAAAACCCGCCTATCATTTAAAGGAAAATGTTTGACCTCTTACTTGTATCCCTCTCCAGTTTGAGAGGCCATAGTTTTTAACTTTCCTTTTTCACAAGTATAGACACATAGGCTTCATTCATTGTTGGCATAATTATTTGGAATCTCCCACATTCATCATTAACATTTACTACACATATAATGTCTACTAGCAATTTAACTAATTTACTCATGCGGAAGATAAGAAAAACAAGTTAACATTTTTAGTTCCATAGGTCCCATGCTTAGCAAGCAACCCTACATGCATGAAACTCAATGAAAGACACTTTATAATTCATTAAGACACATTTTAATCCCTCCCCTGTTAATTATGGAAGTATGAAAGGAGTTAAGAAACCTTAAAATGCAAAGGAAGGTGACAAATTGACAAAACTACACAACCAGGATGTACCATGATCAGCCCATGGTAAACACCATTGGCATGGCGTGCTCTAGGAAGACTCAAATTTAAAGCCAAAACCTATCACGACCTACCCCTGGTAGACACCATGGGTATGACGCGTCTAGGCACAAATTTGAATAGAGTTTTTGCGAATTGGAAGGCCATTAGTGGTGTACCCACCCATCCTAACCTCATTCAATGATCCTAAATAAGTACAAAGCATTTAGAACTACCAATACTTAGTGGGTTTCATGCATAATTTCTTACAAGGCTCTTAAAGCTAAAATCCTGGAGGGTTAGGGTTCAAAACCTAAACCCATTCATGGCTACCACAAATCCCATGAAACGTAAGAGATTAAGGGAGGAAGATGGCAATCAGACACTCACCTCAAGTGGTTGGAAACAGTTAGATGCAATGTGTCTCTCTCTTCCTTCTCTTTTCCTTCTTCTCCTTCTTCTCCAATCTTCTCCCCTTTCCACTTTTTATTTTCAGTTAAAGGGGTGTGTGTGTGTGTGTGTGTGTGTGTGTGTGTGTGTGTGTATGTGTGTGTGTGTGTGTGTTTGTGTTTGAGATATGAGCGAGGGGTATATAAAGGTTGGGTCATTTCTTGTGGTCCCCTTTTGGACGTCAACTCTCCTCCAAGCCTATTGACCCAAAACTTATTTTGCACCTAAAATTCTCATATTAAAACCATTTTCTTCAACCATATATACAAACACATATGTTTTACCCTTTCATTATTTTTAATAGTAGTCTACTCTTGACTCATGACTCATTCCTAGTGTTACACCTACAACGACCTCGAATATCATTACATGAATCACTAAGACATTAACACAGAAATAGTTACTTTTAATCTTTTTAAAACTCTTGAATCAGTTTAATTAATGAAAATATGTATAATTTTTTTAGGAATTCAATCATGCCACATAACATCACATATAAAAGATCCCTTAGTCATGAAATATATGGGTACTTGCACCCTAAGGCACTACATCAAAACATCATAAACAAATCTCCAACCACAACACAAAGGGTCCCATTAAGGGAATAAATATAACATAGGTCCATGAAAATATCTAAACCCTAAGTTGGTTCCCACTAAGACAAAACATAAATAAAAACCAAGGGTTGGTTCTCACTTCTATGTCCACTATCGAGTCCATGTTAACCATGAGTGACATGCTCCTCAGAAACTACATCAAAATATGCTTCCGTATCAAAGATATGATCATACAATTCAATAGAAAATACAAGGGTAAACTGATTTTAAAAGAAATATTATACAATTCAAACAACATAAGATCATTGTGTTAAAAGAGATATATAAATCCTTTACTTTTTCAACAACCATATACTAATACGACTCATTAAGAAACACATCGTTCACAAGTCACAATTATCAATGCAGATGTCTAACTATCATGTTATGTCATGTCGACTCTTTACTTTAGAAGATTTCACCTTGAGCAATTAATCCAAGTACATCCCTTAACATAGTCACACCTTTACCATTTGGGGAGACTCGAATAAACTTATGGAGGAAATGTGGTTTTATCAAAAAGGGGTGAGCGTGGGTAGTGGCTTATCTCGATAAGACTTGCAAAGACCATAATCCATCTAAAGATTCATCCATCCATCTATTCTATAGGCTCATTCCTGTTAACCACCACTACCAACCTCCAACACTAGGTTGAGGGCCCACCAAGCACCCTCAACTTATGTGCTTACTTACATGTAATGTCATTCATCAATGCATGTATGTTATGATCATTCAAACCAATATCATACATCATCATACGTTCATTCACCAATCTCAACACTATAAGAGGTTATGATATCATAGATTAATCATTCATATGTTCACCATGCTTATGAACTCATCTATGGTTCATTAAGCATAGCAAGACATTCTAACATCTTGAACTTTTGCTAACAACTCACTAAAAACTCTTATGAATGTGAATTTCATGATCTCACATAAAGTAAAATCTAATAATAAAATAATATCATCTCAACCACATCTCATACAATCATCAAGAAACCAACCAACACAATTCAAGACATTCATCAATTAACATAATTATCTCATCATCAATATAATATTCTACATAATAAGATCATAGACCAACCACGTTATTATAAATATGCATTACTATACCATTATAAAAAAAATTTAAACATCATGTTTAAGGTTATCAAAACATCTCATAAGTTTTAGGTTACTATCTCTTTCATTTTCTATTGTGCGTCATGACCTTCATAGCGTATAAACACGATAAATAAAGATAAACTAACTTAGTTAAGTTCGTTCTTGTCTCATTTGAAAGCTAAGAAGAATGTCTCCAACTTTTATGTTTACCTAAAGACCTAGCTTGGAAGTATATTATGCCTAAAATTACAATCTAAATAAAAATTTTACTTATTACTGACATCTTGACCTTTGTTTACTAATATAAACATATCTAGAGTTTTCGACATTAGTTTTTAGTGAAACCAAAGCCATTAATTAGTTAGCTAACATCTAGGGTTGCAACTTTCATGAAGACTACTTTTCCAAATTTGGTCTCTATAACTAAGTTTTGGACTTAACAAGGTTGCGCTTAAGCATAGGGTAATATGTGCTTAAGCCACAATCCCTTGATAGCATTAACCCTTGTTGTGCTTAAGCTCAACCTAGTGCACACTTAAGCGCTACAGTTCTGTAGAATCATGATTTTTCTGCTATATGACCCTTTATTGAGTCCCAATCCAACTCTAAATCAAATCATTCATTTCCAAACATAAACACCAAATTAAAACATCATTAATGAGCTAAAAATAGTGATTCAACACATCAATGATAAGATAAAAGATTGTTTAAGCTTCTCTTACCTATCAAACTCAAGGAACTTGCTTTGAGATGAAGAAAGGAAAAAAGAAGGGGCCTTTGGGTCCAAGATGAAAGTTTTATCTCACTCCTACAATAGTTCTACATCATCCACACCACCACAAACCCCCAAACCAACAGAGAACACATTAAAACCTTGATAATGAACACTTTTATGAAGCTTTAAAGAGTGTCCATGAAGGACAATGAAAATGGAGGATGAGAAAGGAAAGTCGAGGGTCTCTTACCTCTGAAATCTATCCAAATTCAAAAAAGAAGCTCAACAACAAGGTCCTTTATGCAAGGGAATCAAAGCCTCATGCTCTCTAATAGAGATTTTTCTTGGAGAGGAAGAATAGAGTGAAATGAGAGTGTTTTGTGTTGTGATTCAGTATTGAATCAATAAAACTGAGTATATGACTCTCCCCTTCTTTCTATTCACACTCCATCACTTCCTAAGTTCATCTACTCTGTTCCCATCCCTCAAAGCCCACTTATCTCAGCATAAACACTCTAAAACTTACCATTCACACATAAAACAATTTTTTTGCATATGTAAACACAATCATACATGCATGCACCATACACCATCATTTCATCATAATTAATTAATTATAAACACTTAAATTAAATTTAGTTCTTCTTGCAATACAATTAAATCTCCTGTAAAATAATTACAAAAAAAGACAATGTCACAATTCCCTTACATGCAACACCAAATATTCTATAAGCAAAAACACAAATATAATTATTTATCACTTCTAATTATTAATGGGGATATTACATTTTACATCGATTTCCAGAACTGATGTAAATAGTGAGGGTTGTACAAGTGGTCACTTTCTACATTGGTTCAAAAATCGATATAGAAAATCACTTTATAAATTTGGTTTTTTCTACATTGATTTTTTCCCTTAATAGACCTAGAAACTATTTTTTTTAAAATGTGTTTGCTCATAGTTAATCCGAACCTGTAATCTTACACATTTATGTTTTACGGTTCTATCTATGATTTTAGTTAAGCTCATACACATCATACATTATAGATTCAAAATTATTCGTAACAATCAAATTATTAGCTATAACATCAACGAGATACTAAAAGATTTTTAATGTGGAAAGCTCTCAAAACAGGGATAAAAACTATGGGTCACCCAAACAAAACAAAAATTTCTACTATTATGAATAAATGAGACTTCCTCAAGACTCAAATAAGCAAAAAAAGTGGTCTAGTATGTTAGACTTAAATATAAGAAAATCTAACTAATTCTTTTCCTATTTAATGCTATCATTCCTAAAACACAATTCATTTAATTCTAATTCTATTTTCAATGACTCCTTTTTATTCATGATATCAAGTTCCAATGAAAGGTGTTTTAGAAATAACCTTATTTTTTACTTGAGATTAGAAAAATTAAACGATGTCAGCTAACTTTTTTAATTAGTGTAATATTAGTTATTTTTGCTTATATATGAGTCCAAAGGGAGTACATAAGATTGAGTCTAAAAGAAGTGCGCAAACGGTGCATAGAATGATAAAAACAACAATTGTTCAAAGAATACAAGAAGTACACAAACAGCTCATACAATGATAAACAAGAACATAAGAAATGTGAACTGTTGATCCTCTTCAAACCTTTGAACGAAAACCTAAGATAGTAATTGATTTCATACTTGACTTTTCTTTTTCTCTTTTTTTCATCTTTTACATAAACATAAAAAATTAATATACTAAAGGTTGCTATAAACACTCATTACAACTCAAAAGTTATTAGAGTCATACCCTTGCTTCTCAACAATTCCCATATGTAGCTTGGAAATGTTGAAATCAATAAGGTAGCATTTGCTTAGCTATATGTACCACTAAAATTTGAAGCTTGTAGATAGGCATGGCAACGGAGGCCGCACCCGCTCACGCCCACCCCGATTTTGATGGGGAAAAACCGAGTGAAATGGGTTTGGTTTCGATTTTGGTTTCTCCCCGCTTGTTAAACTCGGGGGCGGGGGCGATTTTGGTAATGCTGGTATCCACCCCGCCCCCACACCTATTTTTAAAATACAAAAATACCCCTGTATATATATATATATATTAAACCCTAACTTCTGATTTTCTTCACTCTCGAATTCTGACTGCTGCTGTTGCACTCCTTCTCTCTCGGAATCCTTTTCCTCTCATCAAAATCCCTCACTCTCCACTGCCCCTCTCACTCCACCACTCATTCCTCCCTCTCTCCAATGTCATATTGAGAGCTACGTTTTTCTAATGGAGGCTGCAAATGCCGTCGTATCGAAGATCGAGGCGTTAGAGCGCGAGAACCCGATGAAGAAGGACAAGATCCAGAGGTTGAAGAAGGAGATTGATTTGTTGCGGCGCGAAGTGCCGAAGGAAGCACAACCAAAGGCGGCGGCGCTAAAGAACCTCCTTAGAGAGAGAGAGTACGGTGACTTCCTAGAGAGAGAAAGAGAGAGATTAAAGAGATGAAACAGAGAATTGAGGAATTGGAGAAAGTTAGCGTCTACCTCACCATGCACGATTCCGATTACAGCTTCCTCAAACTCCCTCGTACCTTCCAAGACCTTCAACTCCTATGGTAATGTTCAAACCAACATTCCCCCCTTTTTTGTTATATTATTACATGTGAATTTGGGAATCTAATGCATAACGATTCTGTGTAAACAGGATTTGGCAATTTTAATTTGGGGATTTCTTTTCTCTTTTTTATCGCTTGGAACCAACGGCGTGAACAAGATCTCCACCGCCGCGCCTTTCGTTCAGTTCGGGGGTGGGGCGGAGCAGGGAAAACCGACCCCCGTTGGGGGCGGGGATGGGGGCAAATTTTTAGCCCCCGTTGGTTTTCGGGGGTGGGGGTGGGGGCGGGGGAGGTTTTGACAGGCGGGGGTGGGGGTGGTATAAACAAAAACTGCCCCCAACCGCCCCCGTTGCCATGCCTACTTGTAGATGAAGACGGTGCGGTTGTGAAGGATTTGATTTATCATTGCAAGTCTTTTTAGGCATTTGAAAGTTGATTAAGTTACTAAGAAAGAGAATAAAATTGTCATAAAGGAATTAGAAAAGATTAAGGCACTAAACAAAATGAATTTACTTAGGAAAAAGGGTAATTTTTTTTTCTAACTTAGCTTCTTTTGTTGCATATCGTTTAGTGTTTTACTTTCTTCCAACTCCTTCTGATAAGCTCATTGAAGAAATTTTATCAGTATTCAAAAGCCTAAGAAAATCTATCAGGAACAGTAAAAACAACCTTCTAATGCAAGAAATACCATAAATTATATGCAACATGCCAAAAACCAATTTTAGCTCTGAAAGAGTCCAAAATCAATTTTATGACTTGTCATGCTCAAGCTCAACGTGTATATCGTGTGTCAATTAGCCATCATGATTTGGCCTTACTGTAAGTGTAAAGCACAGTGCGAATGGTATCAACATTTGTGAGTTTTGTAAGTGATAAAAGATGGTGTTAGTGACAATTAAAGCCAGGGTGCATGAAGGTGCAGTGTTGGGCATGATATACCACCTTCATGCTAGTAGCATCATTTCTATCACTTAAATGAGTTCTCAATGTCAGATAGTGAACATGTAAAACATGATATTTAATAAGCTCACATAGAGCACCATTAATCTCTATGTAGTTTTATGTGTTATTAGTGTACATTATGTTTATTGCGCCTTTGGTGGGCTTATCAACATGTAACTTTGGGTGTGAATAAAGTAAATGAGTAATATCTTAGGAAAAGTCCAAATTTGCACAACCAACTGGACTAATCATTGCTAGTCCCACAACCAATATTAAACACTTATTAACCGAGGGAAGAAATTCTTAATTGTTTTGTGGATTAAAGTTGGTAAAGTTCAAAAGTACTTTTCTGAAAACAATTGCTTTCTTCATTTGGTGCATTTAAGATTTTTATTATGCATTGGAATTTATAAAAGCATTTTCCAAACTTTAATCCAAACAACCTTAATAATTCATGCCAAATTCAATTGTAGTAACTTGCACACGTAAAATTAAGGTAAATCATAGATTCACAGGTGAAGAGTTTATTTCCTACAAATACTAAGAGAGTGCAACAATAATTTACACTTGAAATCCATAGAACCTTCCTCTGTAGCACGGTTTAACAATAGCCAATTCAAATGTCTACAAAACCACCGTACTTTTATGCTGTCCTATGTCAAGGCTGTCAAACATTCCATGGCAGCCTACACGGGTACATTCAATTGCTTCCTCATATGGCTTATTTGAAATCACTGATTATGCATATAACTCATTGTTGCATATAATAAGCAAAAAGCAATTGTCTAGAAAAGAATTCCATTCACTGCAGAAGCCACCACTAATCTCTTGTTTCTTTTGTACATTAGGCCTATAAACAGCACTTCACCTGTGAGGAGCCGATGTATGCGGCATAGGGTAAGTCATGGGGCCCATGTTTACTGGTGCACCAGGTACAACTGCACCAGGAACCAGTGCTCGGACACCATATGCCATTTGTGAAGGTGCAGGAAGGTTCACTGGGGTGCCAACAGCAGATACTAAGGGTCCTCCTATTGGTTGTCCAATGGTTGGAGCAGCATAGATACCAACACCTGGCACACCGGTTGAAGCTGGGGTGGCCGTTTTGGTTGCTTTGGCAGTAGAATTTCCAGCAGAACCATTTGTTTGACCGGTTATTGGTCCTTGAGGTGTTGAAATTTCTCCATTGTTAACACTGGTGATATCATGTATGCTGGATCGCCTTCTATCTTTGTTCATCGAGTTCAAACGAATGAAGTATTTTTGGGCATGGCTTGCTACTTGTGTAGGTGTTCTTGTCACCACAAAGTTCCTTGATATGCTTCGCCAGTCACCTTTGCCATACTTATCCAAGCCCAGAAGAAATAACCTGTTCAACCAATTTGAAATTTTAAAAGGAAATAAGCTTAGCATATGGATGCCTCTATTTGACATCCAAAAAAGAGAAGCCTTCAATAGCAGTACCAATAAACCTGTAAAATCCACACACTTGTAATCACTGACCCTCAGATTGTAACTCAATATTGAAGAAATTCAATATAGCATCAGTCCCTAGCATGTATTAAAGTCAGCAGCTAGCTTATGAGTAGAAGAGGTACCAGTAGTAACAGCTTTGCTGCTTGTTTAACCTCACTTGATAAATGTTACAAATGTCCTGTTCTAAATTTGTAATCCTAGGCAACACAGCACCATTATAAGTGCCCTAGGTTTCAGAAGAAAACCTTGTGTCACGCTGACAGCACAGTATGTAAACTCCAGGCTTAATCTGACAGAAACTGGATCAGAAAGAAAGGAAAGCTTCTATTAACGAGAGTACAAGTGATTTGCAGGACATTCGAGAGGTCTGCTGGACTCCCACAACACAAAAATCTGAATTCCCTCAAAAATCACAAGATAAAATCTCCCTCTCAACCCCTTTTCTTATTGATAGGCAACATTCCTTGTTTCTCTAATTATCTCTGCTTCCAACTAACTAAGGCCACGTTCGAGGTGTTGTGAATTTCCAGTTTTCAATTTTAAATCCCTTTACAAAATGAAAACGTGTTTGGCAAAATTGAGACTGAGTTGTTTTTTTACTTGTTTTCAAAACAGTTTTACCCTTATTTAAAAAACAATAAAAAATGGTTTATTGACTTTTATTGTTAGTTTAGATCTCAGTCCCCTTCTCCACAGAGACCCTCTCTCTCTCTCCCCCTCTCCCTCTCCCCCTCCCCCTCTCTCTCTTGACGACTCTCGATCTCTCTCAGAAAACTAGACACCGTTGCCATGACTACCGCCTCCATGTGTAGCAGTGCCTTGATCCTGCACGATCCTCTCGTCTCTGCCAGTGACTACAGAGGTGGTTCCCACCTCAAGGCCCTTTGGAAGAAGTTGTACATCCCCGACACCATCGTGACGGCCAAGGAGGCACAGCAGTCGGCACTTGTGCCCGCCGGCAAGTTGAATCTGCTCAACATGCTCTTCATCGGTGGCGGCACCGCACTTGACACCACGGTCCGTGGTTTCTCTCGTGCCTCCGTCGGATCTGCTATTGGTTCCCTCTTTTGAATCGTCGTTGATTATAAGTTTACCATTCTCCATTCTATGTTCTCTCTTTTATCTCAGCTCCAAATTTTTTCTAATAAACATTTTAGTTTTCTGAAGATTCAAAAAGGATTTTTGAAAATTAGAAACAAAACTACAAATTATAAACTGAAAACTAGTTTTAGTTTATACAAATTTTAAAACGAAAAAATCAAAAATCACCCGAAACGGGGCCTAGACTATCTAAGTTTTCCACTATGTAACTAACTATAGGGATTACCTATCAATCTCCAGCTTCACTATGGAATTCCCGATCATATTTCTTTCTTTTGTTTTTGTTTTCCACGTAATATCGGATAAAAAAAATATATAGTTCTTGGCAGGAAGGAAACATAGTCAGCAGTTCTTTCCCTGGCTAGTGTAGAGAAACTGGGTTAGCACATTGACATGTGGAATTATTTTGAGGGATAAAGAGGAATGATATGTCGGGCATAAATTTGACAGGGGTAAGAGTATATCATTGAATTGTGATAAACAATTCAGAACATACTTGCTGGATGAATCAGAGAGGTTTTGCTATGTGACCATTTTAAAAGTCTACAAGTATGCCATATGAAGCAGGGATATAGAATGTGCAGAAAAGTGCCATAAGCTTTAGATTTGACATAAGGCAACCAGCAAGAAACGGGAAACAGAAGCTATGTTGAAAGAGAATAAAGAGATAGTGGGACTAAGTAATTACCAAAGTTCCAAGCCTACTCAAGAGCTTAGCTACTATACAATAAAAACAATACATTACAATAAGACACAAAATACACACATGCTGACAAAAACTTATATCAAGTTTATTATATTATTGCCTAAGTTCTTGAATCAAATTGTGAGATAAGGATACTTTTCTAAAATTGCACAGCATATCCTTAATGGAGTTTAATTTAATGTTGGAAAAAACATCCCCAAGTCATTGTTCGATTTGAGAATTTAACGAGTAATAAAAGGAACTTGCTCTATAGATTTAAATAAGGCAATAAAAGGGAAACAGAGGCTGAGTTTGAGGACAATCAAGGGATAGTGCCGGGAGTATTAATTAAAGTTCCATGCCTACTAGTGAACTTAGCTACAATAATATAAAAACACATCATAAGTCATAACATAATCGTCCTACTTAAAATAATGAGATTGCTTTGATCTTTGTGAGGGAGATTTCAGTGGATCTTTCTTTTTCTGGCATTAGATTGAAACCTTGTTAGCAATTTAATGAGCAAAAGAATTATAGCAACCTCATTAACAATTTAATGAGCACAAGAAGGATAACTTAAGTGACTTAAAACACTAACTAAAATTAAGTGACCAAAACTTAAGCCTTTTTGGCATACTAAGCCAGCAAAAAAAAGGAAAATTGTGTCATAGTTTTTTTAACCCTAAACAATCAGAAGAATCTAAGGAATAAGTCCCAACTCTGGAATCCAAGATTCCCTTTCGAACAATTTTATATGTCAAAGTTAAAGAATCTTATAGAACTCAAGCAATTGTGAATAACAAAATTAAACTATAGACACAAATGTAGGCCTAATATCAAATATACTTCTTATACAAAAGCAAAATGATGACAGCAATCAGATTTGTGATTTAGCTGCTGCCAATATGACCAAATATTATCACACATGTGGCTTTTAAAGAACCATAAATGTAATGGCAGCAGCAGCAGAACAGTTCATTTAAGAATCTTGTACTACGTTTCTCCAGAGATATATAGTATCCTAACCTTGGATTTAACAATAACAAAATTGTTTACACAACCAAATGCTTGTCCAATACAAACTTAAAGCATGTAAGGCTTAAAATAGCACCAAGACCATCTCTATCAGATCTTATTTTTGAAGTTAAAAGAAAATCTATTTTGCATGTGTGCTACATTTATAGTAAAATCCAAAACAAACAATGGGGTCCTAAGGAAATGTGCCAACAAAAAACAAAGAAATAATTAAGGCAACTTCCATGCATCAGCCACTCTTGAAGTTCATAAGTGTAATTAACCCAAATTTTAACCTATTAAGGATTTTATTTTGCAAGGTCTGTAACTTCATTCACTATAGGCTCAACATAAGCACAATTTCTTACCAACCACAGCTGCGTAAGAGAAGTTACCTAGGGTTGCAAAAGAGCTTACACAGAAAGTCCAACCTGAGACTCAGGTTATACATATTGCAATGAAAAACATGAACTTGAGACATTTGTCAGTGTGTTATAATGGATCTTGAAACCCTAAACATAAACTGGACAACAAAAAAAGGATAAACATTGACTGATAAAAGAGCCTTTGGCTTAGTGGCATATGGTGTTTCTGATGTACTTGGAGGTTCAATCCTGATGCAAATACACCAACCCCCTTTCCCCCTCACTTGGTCCTCCTTGTGGAGGATTCATAGGTCTCACCCCAATGATGGGACCTCCCTTATGCCCCAGACTGTCCTTAAGCCACACAAAAAGTAATCCTGTTTTTTCTTAAACAGAAAATAAATAGGACAAGGTCTAAGCATCACCCTAATCCTTCAATATAAAACCAGCTTAGAATTACTTGCTTGTGGATGATGCTGCAAAATTTGTTAGCATGCTAGTCCTTTATCCTGACAAAAATATGAAGTTACTATTCTTTGACTTTAACAGTTCAAAGTTTAACCATAAAAACCAAAAAACAATATCATGGAAAGAAATACTTGATACAAGTATAAAATCTTTAAAAACAAACCCTGCTCACAAGATGTATCCTTGATTTCAAAATGTACAAGGAAATAAACCATGACTTACAACACAACTTTAATCAAAAACAAAGGAAAGAAGAGTTAATAAGAAAATAAAAAGCAACATGGAAGCTACATCTTTGAACACTGAAACAAATTTGAAACTGGAGCAATCAAACTATCTTCCTTTTACCCAAACTAGATCCAAAATCGTAAATTTTCAATATTCCAATTAAATATGTTGAGAATCAGAAATATTTAATGTATAGATTTATTAGGATCTGATTTATAGGAAACATATCTGATTTAAAGGAAACTAAATATCTCTCATTATCGGTATTTATTTTAATGACCACTATGTAATAAAGCATCCGTTGTGTACTCTGACACATGGTTTTCACACAAATATTCTCCAGTTTATCCTATTTTAACAAAATACAATATCTTTAGCAAGCCCTCATCCCTCAAATCCTACTAACACAAGTGTGCATTTGATACATGCACTTGAAGAGCTTAGCCATTCAATAGACAAAAGATTCACCAAATGACAAAAGGATCTCAATAATAAACCAAAAGAGCTTCCCACATCAGGCAGGACTGAACTATCTCAGATCAGAAGAAATCTAAAAGAATGTGGGAAGATTTGAAGAAATGACATTATAAAACTTCACCTCCCAAAGAGTTAAAATAACAAAGCAATAAGCTGACAACAAGTAGATGAAGATGACAAACACAATGGCATGGCTACCCAATAACACCAAGAATTTCTTGTTTATTGTATTCAGTTTCCAACATGATAATAAACCAAACACATACAAGTATGGCATCTCCCAAACATAAATGCACATGTATATAGTCACACGTGCAGAATGGAGCATTTGATAGAAAGACCATATCAGCTACAAAAGGTCATGCCCTTAATGGTACCTAGAAGAAATAACCTGACTAGAAAATAGAAACCTGCAACAAAGACAAAAAATTTACACTCAATAGATTGCTTATGGTCTAAGTAGCACTGACACGACACGCGACACGTGACACGGCACGACTCTCCGACACGTCAATCTCAAAAAAATATGGATTTCAACACGTTGGGACACGTTTTAATATTAAATAATATTTTTAATTTATATAGTGTATATTTCATTTAATATTCAATAATTTAACAAAAAAATTAAACTAAAATAATAATACCCATCAATGTAACAAAAAATAAAAATAAAAGAGGAAGCATGCGTTGCAAGTAAACATATATAAAGTGTCGCATGAAACATTTGGGATATAGGACATAAATCAAAAGATTATGATAAATCTTGTGCATTAAAAAAGAAGAAATAACTTAAAAAACAACAAAGTTTCACAAAGAATAGCATGAAACTTTGCCACGTAGAAAAATAAAACAGATTCAGAAATGTTTAGTTTTAGGGTTTAGTTTTTATTAAATGTTATTTTTTAAATTATAATTTTATAAATATATTTTAATTTTTTTAAAATATAATGTTTTAAAAATGTTATGTTTTTACGAAAATGTCATTTGAGCGTGTAGAACACAGTCAAATTCGCGTGTCGAAAATGGTCAACGTGTCGGGTTTGTTGACCATGTGTCGGACACCGTGTCTGAGTGTGTCGGCGTGGCGAAGCGTGTCGGACACGACACTCCCTGTTTTTTAACGTGTTCGTGCTTCCTTGCTTATGGTGATATGCATAGCCAATTGGATCTCAGTGATGTGAAAAAAACTGCATAACAATCTTGCAAATTTGTTTCCAATGTCAACACCAATCATCGTTATTCTAACCCAGTAATTGTATCAGCAACAAAATCAGGAATTCTTATGCTCATTCTTCTTGGTTAACTTAATAATTACTTGTTGGTGTCCAGAAGTAAAATACAGTTGTCTTCTTGGTTAACTTAATAATTACTCCCTATCTCCTTTTTCCCAGTCCCATCCAATCCATTAAATGATAAAGCATAAATCTTATTTTGTCATTCATATAAGCTCTGTTCAATATGGCATGAACCAAGGAGCAAAACAGTGTCATAATTATACAAACAGGCAAATAATTGCATGCACAAGGGAAATAAAGTGACCAAAACTGCTGAAGCTCACTAGAAGATCTTTATTTCAAAAGCATTCTACCAGACACAAACTCTATCAACAATTTTGGCTCAAGGGAAATAGCTTTGCATTCTACCTATTGAGAAATATTAGGTTAGGATATCCCTATTATCTGTGTAACTAACTATTAGTTACCCCAACAGAAATAGTAACTAACAGCTTTCCTTGAATACACATTACCCCATCTCCTACTCCTATCAATACCCTCCCCTTCAAGATGGACCTTGTCCCTAAGGTCCAGGTGAGGAAAAACAGCCTGCATTTCAGCAGCAAGGGTGTCCTTCATCTTCTTCTTCCATAATCAGGAATCTGAACTGTTTATTCTTACACACATGAGTAAGATTATACTTCTCTTCACAAGTGAAACATTCTCCTTTTCTCATCTTCTCATTTACTTCCCCGGGTGACAAATTATGGAAGATTCTTCTACCTTTCCATCCATTATCCCCTGCAGCCGGAGAGGATTCACTTACCTTACTACTAGCTGTCTACCATTCACTTCCAAATTTTTGGTTTAAAAAACTGGGTTTCTGAAATTGATACCCCTTGCTGTACCCTCTATTCATGTCCCAAAACCCAATTTTTTTCTTCCACTTGTCAAGCTTTATTCATGGCCTCCAGCAGATTTTTTGGCTCACAAACTTCTCAAACTGGCTGATAAATCCTTGCACAGCTTCCTCCTGTTTTAGAGCTAACAAAGTTTGGAACGGGCTTCCAATGCTAGACCCTTGGAATCTTTGGGACAAGGCTATCTTGAACCCTTCCCACGAATGGTTTGGGTTCCAAGATTAACACCACTGATACCATCCTAAAGCTTCCCCCCATCCATAGCCATCATTACTGCCTCTAACCGGTCCTCTTCTCGCATTGCTTGTAAACGGAAGTACCTTTCCATTTTTGATAGCCAACCCAAAGGATCTTCACCCATGAAGATAGGTATCTCAAGATTTCTCCAGCAATTGCCTCAAGTTGCGTCGGGCCCTCTGTTTCTTTCCTGCACGTCGCCCCTAGGCGTGTTTTCTCCCGTCGCCTGCTTCTCCCACGCCGCTGCTAGCCTCTGCAGCATGACTTCAATGGATCTCAAACGCGATTCTACCACTTTGCGATTTTCCTCCACGGCCCTCTCTATCGCCTCTACCTGTGCATCCATTTTCATGTTTGTTTTTTTACCCCCATCAACTCCTCCACAGCTCCAAGACCAGAGCTCTAATACCAGTGATAGGACTGGACAGAGATGAAGAGAGAATAAAGATTTTATTGAGAACTGGAGCTTCCAACTCCCAAAGCTATTACAAGTGATTTCGAGGATCACCAACCTCCTATTACTTTCTGAATGCCTTTCCTAAACTCCCTACAACTTATTTATACTTTCCCTCCTAACTGTTAATTAATAGTTAGTTGTAACTAACTATTAGTTACCCTAACAAAATTATTAACTAACAGTGTAACTAACTACTAGTTACCCCAACAGAAAATTAACTAACAGCTTTCCTTGAATACACATTACCCCATCTCCTACTCCTATCAGTCAGAGAAGAGCTGAAGTCCTAGCTTTCCCTTATGGCCTTTAGAGGGAGTAAAATCCTCATTTTTACCCCCAAAATTGACAGCGTAACAGGGACAAAAGGTGGGTTTTGATTCCAATTGGCACAGTGCCACTGCAGTGTGCTATTTGCTACAATTTTGCTTGGTATTTCTGCCACTACAGTCATGACAAAACAAAAATGCTCTGTGGTGGCTTTCTAGTATCGGCCAAGGGTCATCCGACCCACTATTGTGCGATATTAATAATCCCATAAAGGTAGCCCAAATTCCTCTTTGTTTTTAAATTTATTGTCTTAGGAAGGACCTGAGGGACCGTCTTAGTCAATTTTTTCTATTTCAGAGAAGCCTGCAACTCAACACAATTTATTTAAGGTTTAACTGGCCACCTAAATGTTTCTTCTCATGGTCAATCTATTCTTTCTAGTACACATCTCAAAATCATGACCACAAATATAAACTAATGATACACAACTGTAACTTCAGCACTTGATTATATAAAGGTACTACGAAAAAATGGTCCAGTCTAGCATGAACAAAATCAAATAAAATCCCAACATTATACACTTTACAAGTCATAGATCAACTGAGTCATAAGCTATCTTTCCCCATAGCCTAACAGAACCCTAATCTGCATATACTGCTCATTGCCATCTACAGATGCAGGATACTACTCACAGTTGAAGTTTGACAAAACAAAGGTGTAAGTGTTAAATCCTTTTACAGTTTTAAGATCTCATACCCTCATATGCTCTAATTTAGTTAATTAGCTGTTGATAGGACCATAAGATTAATGTTAAATCTAGACTACAATTGTTAAATGGAAGATTGTAGGAGCATCTCTGTAAAAGATGTAACATGTAAGCTTCTTGCTAGACTTGTATCTACTACAGTAAGATGAAACAGTAATTTCTTGAAGCTATGATAAAAAAGACAAACTGTTATAAGCCCAACAAATTGGCATGATACAAGCATATGATTTATGTCATCCAATGAAGATAAGTACAGAGTATATCGAGCATGAAATAAGAACCAAATAGCATAAATCAGTGCAGCAGTAAAGAAATACTTTCATGGAACATCCTTAAATTCAAATTATAGGTTTTCACATTTATAGGTTTAAGTCTTCAAAGATGTTGCACTGAAGATTAAAATAATTATAATCTCTCATTCGATAGTTTAGGTTCTCTGTCCTGTTAAAGGAAAGTGTAGAATAGAAAAAGAAAAGAATAGCATAGTCGGAAATTGAAAGGCTTGCTATTAACAATTTAACATAACATAAGGCAGACAACAGAACAGACACATTTGAGGCATAACTACTCCAAATTATCACTACAATAACTGATACAGATATGGAAAATGGCCTGTCATGAAGTATTCCATCAAAGTAATGCATATTACAAATATAGAAAACGATACAACAAGAGACCACATCAAAGGAAATAACCAATGCTGTTAAAATCAGGATCTAGATTGTAAGATCACATGATCTTGCAATCCTGATGCCCTGTCCTGAACGTGAGATCATGAGATTGTGTGAGTTTGTCAATCCTCAAATTAGAGATTTTGGGGCCGGATTGTGTAACCAGGTTCACATAAACAAGGATTTTTAACCCATTTTTGTTCACTAAATAGTGGCTTCTGCTTCCCATAACAGAACCCATCTCTCATTCAAGCCTTTCGCATATGTGCCCAAGCCCTTCACAGGTCACAGCATCTCATTCATATCTAGTTCTGCACCACCGTTTATCTACACCATCTCTCACACACATTGACCTTGCTGTCTTGAACCATCCTTCTGATCTCTCTCGAGTCTCAACCCTCTATTTTGCTGTCTTGCAGATTCAATGCACATCTTCACACACCTTCCCCATCTCTGGTGCTGGTTTAGTGTTTTGGTCAGCTAGGTCAAAATCCGGTATGCTTCCAAGTTTGTTTTGGTGCTGTCTTTGTTTAGTAATCACTGAAAAATGGCTTCTCCTGGGCAAGTTGATAGTGGGGCAGGGGCAGGTAGTTATATATGTGACTAATTATGAGTTGTTTTGAATGTTATGGTTATGAAATTCCAGTTTTAAGTTTGACTTAATGTTGTTATTTATAGGGGTCTCTCTCTCTCTCTCTCTCTCTCTCTCTCTCTCTCTCTCTCTCTCTCTCTCTCTCTGTGTGTGTTAGTGTAATTTTACAATTTGGGTAAGATCTTACAATCCTAGATTTTACGATCTTGCAACCCCCCTCTCGATGCTAAGTAGGTTCTCGATCTTGATAACATAGGAAATAATTGTTAATAATCATAATGCCTGTTGAGATGGAACTAGCAGAGTGCAAAACTGAATCAAAACTCAGTTCAACATAGAGATTCCCTTTTTCTCCTCCTCTGGTTTTTATCATTTCATCCTCACCTAAAACTGTTACCAGTTTAAGGAGTACTGGATGTCATGCCATCTTATTAGCTAGTACAGATAAATGTCAAAAAAGAGATAGAGATTTACAAAAAGCTGCAAACAAATTTTTTGAGGTATATAGACTCAGAATATATCATGATGTTCAGACTTCAGAATGCATAGGATAGGATACAGAGTCCACAACTAGATACAACTAGAACTATCCACACACAAAAATGTTTAAACATCATAAACCTGAGACTAAAAGAATAACCATTTAAATGTAACCTTTACTAGCATATACAGGTTTTTTCAAAATATATAAGCAATAATAAACTTGCCTGTGTTCATCCTCAGTCCAAGCAATCCCCTTTCGTCGTTCCTGATCTGATCTTGAAGCCTTAGTTCCATGATTAGTGTCATTGCTATAATGTCCAGGACCGCTGCCCTTCTTGCCAGCTCCTTCATCACTAGCATGTCTTGTTGAGCCCTCTGAAGAAGAATTATAAGAAGGAAGAGGCACACAACCGGATTCGATCTGGTTAATATCTTCAACCAAGAGCTCATAATGCCGTTTGATTTCTTCTATAGTCTTCCCCGGCACGTCAGCCGCAATCTTCTCCCATCGATCTGAAGCATCCTCCAGATGAGTTGCCAACGCATTTTCAAATGCTTTATCCTGCTCTCTGCTCCACTCAGAGCTACTATCCACTTTATCCACAGTCATCTAGTCTTGTTTGAAGCAACTACAGAGTTTTATTAGAAGGAAAGCAAAGGTTTCTACCTAACTGCTCTAAATTTAGGTTAAGGCCATCTTATATACCACAAACTCTGCGTTGTTCTATAGTGCGTACCACAAATATCAACCTTGCTGACATGCTATAAACTTAGGGAGCAGATGTGTTGGACTACAAGGTGAAGCCTGCTGTGCAGAAAATGGCAGGAAGCTGAACAGAGTTCAATACCAATAGAATCCCAAAAATCTTATGAGGTATGTGAAATTTCAAAGTTGATTGACTTCAAAATTCGGAAAACCAGACACTTGTGAATTTCTGACTTGCTGATGAATGAAAAGGCAAAAAGTCCAGTTAGAACATGAAAAAATATCTCAGTATGACAACCATAAAATCATGGATGCAATACATGAAAGTTTAAGGGAAATGAAATCTAAAAATTAATGTGAAGGCCAGTCAATAAAATCAATGTAATTACCGGCTAGGATTTCAGATTGAGAAAGAGACCTTTCAGAAACAAACAAAGAAGAAAGAATAGATAAGACTACAAGGGAAAGCTAAGGGCATTCAAAATAGCTATTTCCCATTCAGTGAAAAACAAACTTCAGCTTACCATAGCCCTACTGATAACAACAATTTTAACAGCACAGGCCCACAAAGCCTTCACCCATAAGTATAGCCACTGTAGAACTCATTTTCACTGAACACACTCAGCATCATATTCTGTTTTTTATCCATGCAACGGAACAGACAGTAATTCATAGTAACTAACTAGGCATCAAGGCCTCAGAATCAGTGAAACTTGTAAGGTTAAAAATTAAAATCTCATAAAGTAAAAAAGGGTGTAAGAATATACACAGTGATTAACAATTTGGTTCAAAGTCTTTTTCCCAGATTGGAAGTTAATAAAGCCAACTTGTACTCAAATACAAAATCCATTAAATATTCTTAATCTCCACAGTTTTTATCTAACAACTTAACAGAAGCAAGAAAACCAACCTCATTAACATCCAATGAATTACTCAACTGTAGAATCCATTCAGTAGGTGTATGGAAACGGTATTATAAGAACTCAATTCAATTAACAACTAATCTCCACCTTAAAACACTGGATGCAAAATTTCATCAATAAAAAACAAGAGAAGAAGAAACAAAAAGAAACAGTGGATGCACAAAGTCACACGCACTGTCAAGCTTCTGACACATTAACCAACCAACAATAAAAAGTTTTCTTTAACGTCACCTAACATATTACGTTCACAGTCAAGTAAAACCTAATTCTGAGTGGGTCAGTAAAAGAGAAATTCACCAACCAAAAATTTTCCAAAAAAACACGAACAAAAACCATAGAAGACATTTCATAAAACTGCATTTGGAACTAACTTAATTTCAACCTAATTAAAATAAAAAATAAATAAAATAAAATTCACATTCAATCTGAAAAAGACAACCTAAAGAGTAAAAAACATAAACACACAGATAATAAATTCAGATTTAAGTTAAAACCCTAATATTTGGTGAAAATTTCAAGGGTAGAACTCACACACAAATCATAAATGACATTGATGGTTGTCTTGAAAAACCACAGAGGTTCATGATGGGTCAATTTGGTCCCATCCCAACAACTGCTTTGCTACAAATAGGGACAGCTGGGGTTGAAAAAGCCACAACCCAAGATGCAAACCACAGGAATCTGCAGTGTCCATTAATATCTGACAGATGATACAATATCAAAGAGAGAGAAACTCAAAAGCCAAAATTCTAGACAGAGAGAGAAAGAGGGGCAAACAAATTAAAAAATAAAGGTTCTACTTTTACACCATTTTATCGGACCCAAATGAAAAATGATGAAATGAGTGTGCCAAGATGAAATTAAGAGGTAATAGCACAAGATGGTCCAAAGTTGTGATGAGAGGTGTGATGATTTGTGAACAATGGTCAAATAGTGAGGTCATTACCTTTATCTGTGTTGTGCAATGCTTCAAGCTTTCTAGCTGCTGAGTTCTGAGGGACTGTTACACAATAAACATAGCCACAAGAGCCAAATAATGTCGTCTCTGTATATATACTGCACTGTACCACTGACATGTCCCTCTCGCCTCTTATTTTGTTCCCCTTAAATTCAAAATTAAATTCCTAAAATTCATAATTAAAAATTGTTTGAATTAAATTAAATATATATTTTTATTTCCAAAAATGTCAATATTTTTTTCAGTTTCTTTAAAATATTATTTATTTTTAGAATGAGTGTTAATTTTATGCATTGTATAAAAGTTTTATAATAATTAGAAATTATAATAATTATATTTTTTAAAATAATTTTAAAAAAACTCAACAACAAAAAAGATAAAAGAAAATCAACAAATTTATTATAAATGAGATAAAATAAAATTTCTTAACACATGTACTCCCTCCTTTCTCTTTTATAAAAAAAAAAATTGATTTCACATTTATTAAGAAATTAGTTGATTTCATTAAATAAAATTGTGTTAATTTTCAAACAAATAAAAATAATTATTTTTTCAAAATTATTTTCAAAAAATATTAAAAAAATCTTTACTCCTATTAATTGAAAGACTTTTTTGAAAATAATTTCATTAAATAAGGCAAAGTTAGATAACTTTTTCTTATATTTAAGATTATGATTTTTTTTTATAAAAAAAATCGGAAAGAGTAATATAATATATGTACTATTTTATTTTTAATTCTTATTTATAACAAAATAATGTTGTTTCAATGCATCATTAAACCCGTTTTTAGTCATAAGTGAAATTTAAAATTACATCATTTTATTAAATTTAAGGGTTGTATATAAATAAAAATTTCTTAGAATTTAAATGAAAAATCTGTAAATTTTTCAGACCAAAATTGTAACACCCCAAAATTTGTGGAATCACAGTCAATTATTTGGGTAGAAGGCAGTATAAAATGATTCAGGAAAAATAACGAAAATATCCTGAACATTTCAAAAAATGACCAAATTGCCTATAAGCATTTAACCAGATATTTTAAGGAGGAAATGTTATCCTTGGATATTTTGAAAATATCCAGAATACCCTTAGGATGACAATTGTAGAGATACCCTGAACATTTTTTGGAAATGACGATTATACCCCTGAGGTGAAATTACCAAAATGCCCTTTTAGGTAAAAAATGACCAGATGATTTTAGAAATTTGTGGGGAACCTAAGTATTGGATAAAAAACTTTTAGACAACAAATTATTAACATGGTTGGTGGCAGAGAACCATAAACAGTAATTTCTAGAAATTTTGGAAAATAGTTGGAAAAGAGCTTAATATAGACCCTCAGGTATCAGAAAATTATAAGAAAAAGGATAAACATAATCTACAGAATTTTCTCCTAATTATGGGAAAGATAAGTGTTCTAAAGGAATTGGTTTAGTAATTTTAATCATTCAAGGCAAAATGGACCAATAAGAAATTAGAATCTAGCTATTATATGCAATAAAGGAAAATTTGATTTATTTGGATTTTTAAATAAAGCCTTGACCGTATGATGCAAGATCAATGGAGGAAAACTCTAAGAAACTTCAAGAATGGACAAATGGATGCTTAAAGGCTAGGATACATGTCATTGGTCCATTTGTAAAGAAAGGTAATAATGAATTAAGAAGATTTTTTTGAAGTAAATTTCCTCTTGACTCCTTTGAACCCGTAGACATTTCTAGACATTATTTTCAAAGATCCCAACGGTCAAGATTTACATATGTGAGATAGGATTATACCTTTAAAATTTTAAGAAGATCCAACGGTTAACGAATCCAGAACCTCTATTTTACTAAACGGGTTTAGGGGAAAATTCAAGAATGAAGGAAAAGCACAAAGTATCTCTAATACCTAGCTATATCACGAAATTGATGAATATTACTCTCCAAGCTTAGCAAATCCACGTGCACTATCAAGAGAAGGCTTGAGAAAATTCAAGAAAATGGACACATGTAGGGTGGAAAGTTACTAGCCAATAAGATGGAATTTAGTGGAAAGTTAACAATGATAACTTAAGGAGATTTTTTTAGCAAAAAGCATTTCCCCACAAGTTAAGGCAGTCCACACGTACACATAAGGAAAGGTGGAGAATATTGTAGAACTTGGACACTTGGATGATTAGAAATAAGTAGCCAATTAGATGAAAACCCATGGAAAGTTAGCCATAATTACATTAAAGATTTTTGTATAAAAATCAAGCTTAATCACCCTATAAAAGGATGATAGAAACCGAAATTTGGGCAGCTCTAAGGGAGTTCAACCGTGCAAAACTCCTTCCAAAGCCTTTTCATCTTATTCCTTTCTAATTCACCTTTCACCTAGAACAAAAAATGAAAGCCTATGCCTTGGAAGTCCACGTGAAGATCAATGAATACTAGGAGCAAGGAGTATTCAATTTTAAAGGAGAAAGCAAGGTATGGGGAAGTACTGTGATAACCATGGTTTAGATATTCTTTATGTTAGATTCTCATTTATTTTTATAAGAATTAAAGCTTTGAATACCATGTGTTTGATGAAATGCCTCTAAGAATTAGTAACGGTACATGAATGATGCTTTGGCTAAGTAACTTGAAATAATGGTTATAATGAATAACTTGAATCTAATCTAGTAAGAAAAGGAATTAAAAAGCTTAACCTTTGTATATTATAACTTTGTTTCAAAGAAATACTTGTTTTAATGTTTTACTAAAGTTTGCATGTTATTTTGTTACGTAATATTTTATTAAAGTTTGTATGTTGTATATCAATTGATGTTCTTATTAAAGTTTATATGATGAGTATGTTCTACTAATTATTCTATGAAGTCCACGTGTTTTTGAAATTTTATATGGATTGTTATGAAATCTATGTGTTGCTGAATGTTTCTATATGGAGTGGAGTTCTGTACTGGATCTATGTTGAATATGAGAAATAAATTGGAGATTAATGGAAAATAAGAAATAAAAGCAAGTCATTGCATTTTTCATCTGCATTTAATTACCTCAGAGAGGAGGTAATGGAGTGACCTCAAGAGGAGTTGTGTCAAATAGCTAAACTGAGTCCACGCGTTCAAAGGAGTTATGAACTAGGGGGTAGTTGAGACAGTGAGGACCACCATGATGATCACATAGGTGGGGGTGACATTCCTATGCGCCACTAGACTACCCTGACTGGATGGATAGGTTCGTTCCACTGAGAGAGGGTGGGGCTATCTTAACTATGGTACCATTTATTGAGAACATGAGATCTCAGTCATGCATCATTCTAATCAAGAAATCATGCATCCATTATGAATTCTGATATGTATTTATTATGATGTATTATTTTGTTTTACTATGAATCTGTTATTTTATCTAACTATGTTTATCATATACTTACCCTATTTTGTGTCTGTGGTTGACACCTGTGATGACCCCAATCTGTTGGACGAGCAGAAGAACAGTGAAAGTTAAGCTGAGATGGTGTGATGGAAGAACTTGGATGATTTGTATTCTGTGCTTGGTGTGTTGTTGACTCTGAAGCCATGTAATTTGTATTGGACTATTTTGGTTTGATGGTCTGTATCTGAACTATATTATATAAGAATTGTATTGGACTGTATAATACTTTATTTTGTACTAAGAAATATTTGATGGTAACTATTTTATTTAAAATTTATTTAAGAAATGAAGAAAAGCGGTTTTATAAAATATATTTCTGTCTGAAAGGAAATAATTTTGGACAATATATTTGGGACTGTATAATGGATTGTATTCTCGTCACAAATCAACCGTGGTGAGGAAGAATCGTTTATGTTATGACTAAATTGTAAAATCAAAGCAAGAAGGAAGAAATTCTTCGTGACATTTATAACTTAGATAATTCTAATATAAAGTGAACACGGGATTTCATCTAAAATCAATCAAGCACGAAAGAGCAAAAGGAGGCGTTACAAAAATCATATTCAAACCAGATAATTTTTTTATTACTTAGGTATTGTAAGTGTTTTACTATGACTGATTATGTATTACTCCTTCCAAATTATATGAAGTTTTTGAGAAACAATTGTTTCAAAACAGATGTTGTTTTACAAAAGCATTGTTGCATTATTCTTTTTTTTAAGATTATTATTAATCAATACTTAGTAGAAGTATGTATAGTAAAAGAAAATGAGTAATTAATTAGAGAGAAAAAATAAATATTAAAAATTTATTTAATATTTTATAGAAAATTCAACAAATAAATTACATTCTTTCATCTGTCAAAAACCTAAATGTCAAATAATATGAAACGGGAGAGTACTATACTATTGTTTTGAGCATGTGCATTATTGTACTATAAATTGAAAAATTAAAGAATTAATTTTAAATAAGCAAGTTACTTTATATATATATATAAGCATTTTTTGTGAATTTCCTTTTCAATTGTTTTTTGTTTTCATTAATAAGTTTCAAATTGGAGACTTGTTTAAGATGACTATGTTAATAATAAATGTGTTACTTTGAGATTAAATTATTGTAATATTCATAAAAATAATTATTTATTCAAATAATCACCTTCCTAAAAAAAATTTCGACACTCAAAATATTTACTTAGATTATATTATCCTAAGCTTGTTTTGTTTGTTTACATAAAGATGGGAAACAAGCAATAAAGGTATCTTGTTTGGCTTAAATATAATTTTTGTTCTTTTATTTTGTTTAATTCGTAATTTTGGTTTTTTCATTTTTAACACATAGACATTGGTCTCATGTGGTAGAATATTCATAATTTGATCCTCCCAATTTAAAATAAGGACATTTGGTTTCCAATTTTAGGAAATCTTCAATTTTAGTCCAATCTTCAATTTTGCAAATGTTATATTTATTTTATTTCTTATATTTTAATTAATTAAATCATTTCTTGATGATATCTTCAATGAATATGTTAAATTTAGGATTCGATTAGATTAAAAAAATATGAGTACCAAATGTTTTTTATTTTAAAATAGAGAGAACAAATGTTGGGATTCAATCCCTCACTTGTGCATATGAAAAAATATATGTTGAGACAGATTAACCCCTTAAATGGATTTTAGTCTAGATATTAGTTATTGACATTCGGCTACACATACCCTTGTTCATAAAAATAAATAGAGACCAAAGTTGTGAATTTTCTAAAATAGGAGAACCAAATGTCTCTATTTTTAAATAAAGACCAACTTTGCGAATTTTTTATAATAGGAGACCAAATGTCTCAATTTTTAAATTAAAGGACCAAAATTGCATATTGAACAAAAAAAGAGACAAAAATTACATTTAAGTCATATCATTTAATACAATAAATTTTATAGCAAATTTTTATAATTATATATTTCAAAGCATTAATTAAATTTATTTTTGTACTTGACACAATGTTATAAAAAATGGTCGGGGTCATGGACCGATTGAGGCATTGGATTAATGAGTTAGAGGTTGAACCAGTGGGTCACTTATTGACTCAGTTGACCTAGTATATATATATATTTAAAAAAATTAAAAAATACTCATTCTGTACTCATATATAAGCAAAATAATTGTTTTGTACCTTTGACTTAACTTTAATACAAATCTAACTAATTTTATCCTTATTTAATGATATTATTCTTAAAACACCCTTCATTTAATTTTAACTATATTTTCAAGGACTCTATTTTATTCATAAGAACAAGTTTCAATGAAGAACATTTTAGGAATAACCTTACTTTTTACTTGAGGTTAGTAAAATTAAATTATTTCAACTAACTTTCTTAAATAGTATAAAAGTAGTTATTTTTGCTTATATATCAATCAAGAGTGAGTATATATAATATACTTAACATAATGTGATCAATCCATATTTTTATACTCCAAAGTTAAATTTGTTGTCATGATCAAATAATAAAATATTATATAGTGGTTTATTATTATAAATTACTACTGCATATTTTGTTGGGTATTTATCATTAAATTATTAAGGGAGCTCTTATTTTCCAGGACTAAATACAAAAAGTTATGGAATGATCATAAACAAGTTTGCTGAAGATGTATAAAACACGTAAATATTGAATCACATCATGATTAATATAATAATAATTAGTTATTATATATTTTTATCAAGATAAAAAATAAATATTATAGGAACATATTATATATTATTCAATAATTAACTATTAACAATTTAACATGGATAGGAACTATAAAAAAAGGAAAAAAGAACTTCTCCTCTAGGCAACTTGACTCATGTCACTGAGTTTGACTAAACCCAATTGGGTCCTACGCCTTATCTGGACCACTCAGGGCACGCAATCTCAATTGAACTGGTCCAATTTTATAACTATGGTTTGACTATCTAATATAGATACAACTTGTGTTGATTTCATTTTTCAATAATGTGATTGTTTTTTTAAAAAGGTAAATAACTTATTAAACTAAATATTTTAATATATACACACACACACACATACATGTATATTATCAACTTCATATGCAATTAAGAATTTTCATAATTTTATAATGAAAAACTGTAATTATTATACTGGATAAAGTATTCAGTCAGGACGAGAGGACACCTGATGCCTCAAACTGAGTACCCTCTCGACCATATACTCACATATTTTGTACAACATGCTCAGCCTTCAACATAAGCAAGTGGCGGGTGCGATCATGATTATCACCAATAAACCTGCTTAAGGGTAATTATTAGATTAGAAGTACCTAAAAAGGATTCAAGGGTGTATTACCTAACTGGTGATCAGAACGTGTAGGCCCATAGACCCTAGGCCCAGTAAGGTTAGTATATAAATGGGAGAACCCCCAAGTAAGAGGATTGATTCATTCTTGAATATTTGCTAAATATCATCAACAACTCTAAGCCTAACCCTTACTTGAGCGTCAAAGTGTCTTTTGCAGACTCACAAGCACTAGAGACTTCGGTAAGGAAACATCGGAGAAAACCCTTCGGCACAGTAGAAGATCCTTCGGTATAAGGGTAAGTGTACGGTCAATTTGTGATGAGAACATTTTGGCTCCCACCATGGGGCCGCGTAAGATATATCACAAACCCAAGAAATTATGGCAATAACAAGAACTAGAACGAACATTGCAGCAATGGAGCAACCAACCAGTCAACAAAATGAAGAGATACATGTAGAGGACCAAACCGATTTTACTTCAGTAGTACGAAGATTACAAGGTCAGGTCTCGAAGATGCAGCGGCATCACACCAAAGAAGTTGTCGCCCTTCGGCATGAGAATTCCCATCTAGGAGAAGCTTACAAGTCGCAGCAGCTTGAGGCTAACCCACCCGACGGAGGGGAGGTCGAGTTGACCATGGTCAGCTTACCTAGAGCTACAAACTTGAGTGTACGTTCAGGCACTGTTCTCCAGTCCTTCAACACTTTGGGAATATAATTGTTACAGTTCAAGAAGCCTTTTGTCCCTAACATCATGGAAGTGACTCTTTCTTCTAACTGGAAGAACTTGACTATTGAACCCTTTTAGACCTCATCAAACAATTGTGAAAAGGTGTTGTCATCATGACTGAAGCCTGCAAGCAGTGCATGACACAACGCTTGAACTTTAAGCTAGCCCCTCAACAGTTTCAAGAAGGGGACCTAATATGGAGAGCATGCGAAGAAGCCTGGAAGGTCTCGTCAGATGGGAAGTTGTCAGCCAATTGGGAAGGGCCCTTTAGAGTCCGGTACAATTTGAAGAATGGAGCTTACAAGTTAGAAAAACTATCCAAGAATCCCACAAAATTTGAACTCTATACATTTAAAAGTCTACTATAGTTAGTTGTATCTTTGTAACGAGTGTCGTACTCTTTTTCCTACCTTGATTTTTTATCCCTATAAAAATGTGAAAGGGTTTTTATTGAGGAGGTTTTAATGAGGCACACTTCGACAACCGACTATTAATAAAAATCTTCTTACCTCTATCTTTGATTACAAGTTTGCATATCTGGACTCACTAACAACTCCCTCCCGAGCACCCTCCTTGGCTAAGGTTGAACTCGAAGACTCACCAATAGTTCCCTCCCGAGTACTTTCCTCGGCTAAGGTTGAACCTCAACAAATTGTTAACAATTCCCTCTCGAGTACTCTCTTCGGATGAGGTTGAACTTCAACAAATTCTTAAGTTCCTTCTTGAGTACTCTCCTTGGCCAAGGTTGAATGTCAATGACTCATTAGTTACCTCTCGAATACTCTCCTCGAATGAGATAGAAATTAAAGTTATATTGCTTGTTAAAATTTCTTACACCTCGGTTAAAAAGTAAACTTACACTTGCAAATTTTACAACTTTTATCATTTTACAACCGAATATTGCTTCAGTCAAAAAGAAAGACAAGTAAGTTACACAACTAAATAAAAATCACAAGAATTCTTCAAAGAGAAATTTCATTCATAATAAAGCTGAAGATTGTTATCAGGAAGTTACAAAAAGAAGATACACAAAAAGTAACAAAAAATTATATATGTAAACCTAAAGAGCTCAATGCCTGGGCTCTACATGATCTTCATCCTCGGCCCCTTCGGCATGAAGGTCCTCTGATGGGGTCACTGGCCTATCGGATATATGGACTATTAGATACAGGGGGAGCTCGAAAAAGGATCAAGATGTATGCTGAAGCTTGGATGAGTTTTTAGCTGTTAGCATGCCATTCAATTAAAGGCATTTATAATATTTAGATGTATGAGAGTTTCATCTTATGATCCATAACATTGCATAAATATCATTCATTGGCTTGCATTGATGGTTTTACAAAAGCACATGGTTTGTGAAAAAGCTTTAAGATTTCATGTTGCATAAAAGCCAAGTGCTCAAGTGTTCAAGTTTTTGGAAAAACTTTTTTTGACTGCCTTAATCGATTACCACAAATTGGTAATCCATTACTTGAGCCTTGAAGAACAAAATAATCGATTACAAGCATTGCGTAATCAATTACTCAATACAAACAAAGAGCAAGTCCTGTCTGTGTTAATCGATTACCATTTATCTATAATTGATAACTAAGTACTTTGTGAAATGGAAAAACTCTGTGTTAATCGATTACATGACGTATTAATCGATTACTTTGTTCATACATCTTTTCCAGAAAGTTCAAGAACAAATTAATCAATTGAATGAACTATTAATCGATTACCTAAGAGTAAATAATCGATTACATGGACGTATTAATCGATTACATTCAGTTACATTAGTTTTTCTATATAAAGTTGTTAAGTCTTTTTTAAAATACACATCATTACAATTCAAGATTTTCATTGATTTCCAAAAGGCTTTTGAACTGAGAGAAAATAGACTGAGTAATAAAGCTCTTGTCCTACAATTCATGATCTTCATGCATCATTGGTAGAATTCTTTTTGGACAAGATTTCAAAGGAGTTTCTTGGAGAGCTTGGTTTGAAACTTGCTTTCTTTCAACCTGATCTTAGATTGGTAAACATTTTCATTTGCATTCTGTAACAACCTAAAATTATTCTAGATGTTATATTTTTACTAGGGTTTAATCTTAAGAAGCGTATATTAGTAAAAATTAGAAAACGTATAAATTATGGAAGTTGTTAAACTGATATATATTATACATAGCCACAGTCCTTTGTTACATAAGTCATTTCTAAACAAGTACAGGATTTTCCATACACTAGCCTAGTTCATATCTTTGTTCTTACACCACCACCAATCCAGGGCATCAAGGAAACTGACCATTGTTGCCATCTAAAAAAATGAAACAAATCTAGTGAGAAATAAAATTTCTCAGTAGGCAAAACTAAACCACCAAAAACGTTAGCACGTTAGTAAATCATCAAGATAGTCAAATGAATCCATAAAATAATTATGCAAACTATATGAATGCATGAAATGAATTTTCCCAGGGTGCACATGGCCTCTATATATCGTACTGTATGTAGCTACACCTTGTATTGGATGTTGACGTTGCGGTCGTCTTACGCAAACATGCATGATTTATTCCATGTATTTGCATCTGGTCACTACATCTCGTACTGGATGTAGTATCATATTCTGTTTCAAAAATCTTGTATTGGACTCAGAAACATGAATCAACATATCATCACATCAAAATCCATCCATAGTAAAATCCATAAGCAAAGACATACAACCTCATGGAAAATAGTTTCATCATAACATCATATGTACCACAAGTATGGTTAAATTACCATACCTTACTTAAGTAAGATCATTACCAACTTAGGCATGACCATTGAGTTTCCTCAAGCTACAGAAAAATCATGTTAGTAATCTAACTAATAACCACAATGTATCTTTCAAATAATTTCTAATTCCTTTAAACCTTCACAAGAAAAGATTATAACCTAGCATGCATCTTAATTTCCTTTCACCTACCACCTGTAAACTTCATCCTCAAAATTTAATCACTTAAGCATTTGAACCATTTAACTACATACCATTCAACCTCTACTTCTAGCAATTAATTCAAAATAGTCCCATAATGAAAATATGAACAAACAGTCCAAATGTCATCAAAATCACTTCCAAAGATTATCAAATGTCACTCCAAACATCACTAATATTTCAGCCTATAAATCATCACCTATCCTATGGTTTAAATCAACATTTTCACATCATAAAATACCTTCAAATAACATGAAATTCCAGCCTAAATAATAACCATAAATCTGTACATTTAAACATGTAAATTAGTCCAAATAATTTCTTAACTAGTGATTGAAGCCTAGCCTACCCTCAAATGAGTTTGATATTTGAAATGGAATGGATTAAGGGTTGTCTTCCTTGGAAAATCCTCTAAGAAATGAGGTCTTGAAAGAAGAAATTGCCTGATGGAGAAGTGGTAGAAAGAAGACACAACCAAAACAAGCAAAGGAGGTAAAAGACAAGGCTTGGCAAGAAGCAAAACAAAATGGTCGTGAAGTGTTTTAGGAGTGGTATACGTGCAAATTTTTTTGAATGGCAAAGCTATTTATACTACTTGAATTTGTTCAGATTTAAAGGTTTTAGTTGAATTAAAACTGATTTTAGAAGTTAGTTTAGTTATGTTTTAACTAGGTAATCATTTCATTAGGATATATAACCTTAAGCCTTATCTTGACTTGATTCTTTTGATCAAGATTCTTTAAATCATGATCTTAGGGCAGCTGGCTCTCCCATGTTGAAATGGTTGAGCAAGGAAAGACAATTGCTTGGTTTAGGTTGTTCCACATGCACACAAAGGCTTGATTAATTCTTTTCACTTCAGCCTGAATTTTCTTTTTTATAGCAACATATACTTTCAATATTTGCCTTTGGCTTATTGTTTTAGTGCATTCTTTGTCTCATTGAGGGACTCCTATGCACAGGTCTTGGACTGAGGCAACCTCTGATTTGTCACATTTTGGGCTGAAGATTTTATTCTGTGGACTAAAATTCCAAGAGTTACAAGTTGTGCCCAATCCAAATGATTAAAAAGGCTATAAAAACTTAACCAGATTTGGTTCGTTCATTATTTATTTTGTACCAATCTACTAGCTCATAAATTCTCATCTTTTAGTATGTTAAACTAGACTCCCTAATCTTTCTAACAAGGTATCACATGCCTTATTTGGAGTTATAAAACTCTGGCTATAACTTTTTAATCTAGACTTTAAAGCAGCCAACAAGCTGAGAAATTCCACACCGACATCTCTTAATGTTTTAGTTACTGCAAGCAGTACACAAACTAGATTTATCTGGAATTTTTATATGTTATAGTAGACATCTAGATCTTTAATTCCATATATCATACACTTATTGTAGATAATAATTGGGTAGCTTGTGAGCAAATTAATTCTATCATATTCTTCTTGTATCCAACTATTATTACACTTCCATAATTCAATCATAAATATAAACTCAAGATATAATTTTGAAGATTTTACATTTCACCCCCTCTAAAAAGAAAAATTTTCCCTCAAAATTTGTAAATACTTGTAAATAATTCTGGGTACTTCTTTATCATATCTGATTCTAACTCCCAGGTATACTCTTCCAAACGTCCTTGTCCCCATGCTACTTTTACCAATGATATAGACTTATTTTTTAATTGTTTACTTCTCTATCCATAATTCTTGTTGGGGGCAAGCTGATAGTTAAATTATCTTTTAACTATATTGATTCAGACTTTAGAACATAACTCGGGTCAGAAATATATTTACGACGTTGAGAGACATAAAAAATTGTGAAGGTTGAAGAGATTTGGTTGTGCCTATTCTTTTCAAAATTTGTAAAAGACCAACGAAACGAGAACTCAACTTTTTTACCTTCATTGCTCATCATATTCCTATAATTGGAGTAACTTTAAGAAAAACATGTTCTCCTTCTAGAAATTCTAGAGGTTTTCTTCTTTTATCAGCATAATGTTTTTGTCTATTTTGAGCTATTACCAATTTATCTTTAATCTTCTTTATTTGCTCCGTGCTTTGAGTTACCAGGTCTGGACCCAAGAGACTTGATTCCCCAGATTCATACCAACATAAAGGAGACTGGCATTTCCTACCATACAGTTCTTCAAATGGAGCCATTCGTATGCTTGTATGATAACTATTATTATAGGCAAACTCTGCTAATGACAAATATTTCTCCCAAGAACCCTGTTGGTCTATCGCACAAGATCTCAACATGTCTTATAGGGTTTGTATGGTTCTTTCAGTTTGCCCATGTAAGAGATTAACATAGAAAGTTTTATTTCCAAGAATGTTGCAAGTAATCGATTACCACAAATCGTAATCGATTACCATAGGAAGACATCTCTGTGTCTTAGTGAAGTGTAATTGGTTACCTGTTAGACTATAGGTAAGCGTACCAATGTCATCGCAGATTACAAAATTTATAAGAGATCGTCTCCACAGGGACTTGAGCTACTCAGTTCTTCTAGATGAAAGTAATCAGTTCAATAGTTATGTACAACAAATATAATCGAAATTTCATTGTTTTATGGAAATAACAGATTTAATGCGTCGAAAAATTGTGGAAACTAATAAAATGAATTTAATTAATTTAAGAGAACATAGGATTGGGTTTCATCGTTCATACCTTCACTATCCATTTAATATTAACACATATGAATCATTTTCTAACATTACTAATGCACTTAATTCACCCCGAATCGATCCCTCACATTCGAGAATCCTAAGGATATTTACCGAATATCAATCCCTCGCATATGAAGTAAAAAAATCCAGCATTACAATCATAATCTCATGCTAGTTGCAATAAAAATGTTATGATCTATTCCTATTTTTGCCCTTTTATATTGTCTTGATTGTTTTGGATGCCATGGATACCTATTGAAAAACATCAAAAGTGAATGGATTAATCTTCCAAAATGTAAACAACACATTTATATATGTACTAACTATAAAACAACTAGGATTAGGGCAAATTTATAAGCAAATCCACTACTATCAAAAGATAAGCATCAACATTATAATCTCAGAAATAACTTAAATATGACACTTATCACTACTAGAAGTATAAAACTTAAAGAAAATACTTCAATATCAAAAAATTTATAAATATGCTTTGTAAAGAATCAACTTTCAAAATGATCAGAACACCATTTTCAAATAATCAATTATGAGAATTGAAAACACAAAAGATGGAATTCACCAAACCAAATGAGATTAAGATCAATTTACATTTCATTTCTAAAGAACATCAAAGAAAACACTTGATTGATCCAAACAGAGGAAAACCTCTCAAAAGGTGTTTAATTCTCCCACAGGTAAGTGTTTCTTCTCAATTCCAACACTGATATATCATAGATCAATTTTGCAATTCATTTCCCATCAAATCAAAGTACATAATTATCATGGATCTTTAGGACTTTTTAGGGTTAGTCCTGGTTTTTAAAGGAAATCTTGGTTTCTCTGGATATTCAATGTTACCTTAAGAATATGAGAGCAAACAAAGATGAAACAAGCTATCATCACCTCCTATTTCTTTTCTTTTTCTTCCAAGTTATCAATGTTTCTTATACCAACCTCCCAATCACCCAACTTACAATACTTTGTACAATTTAGAACATTTTAATTTTTTTCGCAAGGTTTTCTTCTTCTTCTTCTTTTTTCTATAGCTTTAGCCACAGTTAAAACAAATTACTTTTCATTACTTTAGCCATCCAAATGATAAAATTTTCCAACAAAATCCCTTTGCTCTCCTAACCTAAGGTAAGGTAGGAAATTCTTAACCTATGTTAGTGTTCCAACAAAATCATAAGTGTTTTGGCTTAAAAGGGCTAGCAAATGGTAAATCATTGTATATTGTGATAGCTTTTTGGTCAGTGACTTTAAAATGTTCAAGAAAAAAGAAGGCCTAAATCATATCCATGCATCTTATGTTATGACAATTAGAAATTTATGCAAAATCAACTATAAAACATATCAGTGAGGACACTTGATGCAATTTCTGTGGGAGCTTAAGGCCTGTTTTCATGTTCAAATCAAGTTAGTGTTTCGAAAGATGTTCTTTATCAACTCCATGTAAAAAACATCTGACTTCATTTGGTATTTGAAAAACCATTCCTTGTTTTTCATTCTCAAAGTTTCCAAAAATAATTTTGTTTGTGTTCTGATCCAATTTCAAAAGCAATTTTCAAAAAATACTATCTGTGTTTTTTTTTCAAAGCATGTTATATTTCTTTTTTTTAAGTCTCAAAATTTTTTCAGTCCCAAAAAGATTTATACATATTCTACAACTATGTTTGTAAAAACAAAAAATTAATAAAAAATGTGTACTATCAAAAAGAGATAATTCTATGTGTACACAATCAAAGTGCGCAATACCAAAAAAGAATCATAAACGTGTGCAGTTATCTAAGCAAAAAGAAACAAGAAAATAAAGTACTAAATTTAATACAAAGCAATAAAGAAACATAAAGACTATGTCACAAATTTTTGAAGGTCATGGTTGAGGAGCTCAGTCTCCTCCATTGAGATAATCAACAGGATCTACCATGTCCTCATCCTCATCTACTTTGGAAAATAGGCCTGTCCCCAAGCCCTGAAATGGTAGCTCTAACAAAAACAGATTATATGTTCAAAAACATAAGACATAAAATTCAAAAATAAAGTTCAGAGATATAATTTAAAAAGCATAAGACAAAATGCAAATAACACAATTAAAACAAAGCTTAGAAACACTGGGTTTGCTCCCAGGAACGCTTCTTTAACGTCTTTTTAGCTGGACGCCTTTGTTATGGCTCAGGCTTCCAACAATTGGACATTA
Organism: Glycine tomentella; assembly: GCA_007407185.1. Classification (NCBI taxonomy): domain Eukaryota; kingdom Viridiplantae; phylum Streptophyta; class Magnoliopsida; order Fabales; family Fabaceae; genus Glycine; species Glycine tomentella. The sequence continues at coordinate 66,783 of PYAF01000695.1, read as the reverse complement.
ATGGTAAGCCAATGGTTTCTATGTTTTCCTTCAAAATTTTCACTAGCTTCTTTTCTTCTTTAGAAAGACTTGAATTACTTGTAACTGGTTCCTATGAATTACCTGTAAGAAAAACATTTTTAAAATGTGGAGGTACTACATTTACCTCAATTATTGATTCTTGATTCTTTTTTTCCTCTGATAATTCTTCAAAGAAAGATTGCTGGTAAGGAATTTTCTTGAAAGCATCTAGCTGTTAGAGATAATCTGAGCTCTCATTTTCTTCATATTCACTCATCTCCTCAAATGCTCCAGTCAATGTTTTCTCTGAACAATCTTTTCCTTGAATTAACCTCTTGGAGTCAGAATTTACTTCATCCAAGACATCCACTCTAAAACACTCTCATGGTTCCTTTGGGTTAACCTGTGTGTTTGCTGAAAAAAATCCACTTCTACGCTTAGACAATTGTTTTGCAAGCTGTCCAACCTAAACTTCAAGATTTTTAATGGAAGCCTCAGTGTTCTTCTGATTTGCAATGGATATCTGCATAAACTAAGTTAAAGTATCTTCCATTTTTGAAATTCTATCAGGTTGAGCTTGTTTGAAGAACCTACATAAGAGTTGTTAGAAAGGACCTGCAAAAGAAGAGTTAGTTGGACCATAATATGCATTATCATTTTGCTGCCTCTAGTCATAAGGTTGATTTCAACCTGGACCACCTCTGTAGCCTTGGTAATTTCCTTGAAAGTTTAGTTGAGATCTACCTTGATTATGCAAATAATGGGCCTCATCTTTTTGTTTGCAATCACCAGGTGCTGAATAGTGACCATTCTGATGGTCACCACCACAGAAATCACATCTTATAACTTGTTGAACTTGATGAGCTTGGTATGTTTTCTGTGATCCTCCATGCTGGAATTGTTGAGGAAGTTGGCCTATCTGTTTTGTTAAGGCCTCTATTTGTTGTGTCAAAAGCTTATTTTGAGCTAAAATTGCATTTTGAATATCTAGCTCCATTATACCTTTCCTTTGAATTAGAGACCTATCATGGTGAGACTGGTAATCACTGGCTGTTATGGAGTCAATGATTACAATTGCTTCCTCTGGGCTCTTTGACATCATAGTACCTCCAGCTGAGGCATCAATAATCATCTTTGTTTGAGGTCTCAAACCACTATACAAAATATGTAGTTGTGCAACATCATCAAAGTTATGGTTTGGGCACCTCCGCAGTAATGATTTGAATCTCTCCCATGTCTCACAGATAGGTTCATCTACTCCTTGGGAAAAAATAGCAATTACTGATTTTGTGCTAATGAATTTTGATGGAGGAAAGAATCTAGTAATAAATTTTTCCTCCACTTCTTTCCAAGTGCTAAGACTTTTGTTTGGTTGGGGCTGTAGCCATGTCTTTGCCTTACTCGTCAAAGAGAATGGAAAAACTCTGAGATAGACAGCTTCAACATCTTTATCAGAAGCTCCCATAGTACTACATAACTCCATGAAGGTAGACAAATGTGTGTATGGATCTTCATGATCCATACTAGCAAAAGGATGTGAGCCAATCAAGCTGAGCAATGTTGGCTTCAATTCCACAACTTTGTTACTAAAAGGAGGAGTGACTATGTTGTTATAATGCTTTGGTCCTTTTTGGTAAGCATAGTCACCAAGAGTCCTCCTTGGTGGTCTATTTCCTTATCCTCCTCTATTACCCTTAATATCAATTACAGGTGGCTTTACTGGTGAAGGAGAACCAAATAGAAAAAGATTCACTCGGTGAATTATTGGTTGTTTATTTTTTTTTCTTTCTATTTTTCCTTTCTGTCTTGGCAATTTCTGGATCAAATAAAGATTTATCTGTAGAGAACTTTCCTCGCATAAAGGAAAAAGAACAAACTGAATATTTAAATTTAAATTTAAAGGAACTGAATAAGCGATTTAAGTCCCTGGCAGCGCTGCCAGAAACTTGTTAAACTATTGGCAAGCGTACCAATGTCGTCGCAGGTTACAGAATTTATAAGAGATTGTCTCCACAGGGACTTGAGCTACTTAGTTCTCCCAGATGAATGTAATCAGTTCAATAGTTATGTTTAACAAATATGATCAAAATTTCATTGTTTTACGGAAATAACAGATTTAATGCATCGGAAAATTATGGAAACTAATAAAATGAATTTAATTAATTTAAGAGAACGTAGGATTGAGTTTCATCGTTCATACCCTCAGTACCCATTTAATATTAACATATATGAATCATTTTCTAACATTACTGATGCACACGTTAATTTACCCCAAATCAATCCCTCGCATTCGAGAATCCTAAGGATATTTACCGAATATCGATCCTTTACATATGAGTAAACAACCCAGCATTACAATCATAATCTCGTGCTATTTGCAATCAAAACATTATGCTCTATTCCTAGCAACGTAATGTAATGAGTAAAATTATTCAGTTCAAATCATAAGGGCACTTTCTAGTCAAGCTTATAATCCAATTTCATGAAACTAGTTATCAAGTAGAATAAAGCATTAAGAACAGAATGAAATCACCAATAATGAGTAGAAAAGATTCATACATATATCAAATATCAATAGAGATACATAAGGGTACAAAGATTACATCCAATCCTTTGGAGAAACTAACCGATCATTGTGTAGAGCAAGAGATCAACAGAAGACATGACGAAGGAGGAGATCCCTGGCCCATTTCTGTAGAGTTTCCACTCCTTTTGTCTCTTTTCTCACCTCTCTCTATGTCTCTCACGTTCTCCCTTCTCAAAAATCATTCATTCTTCTTCAATTTGCATGCCTTTTTATAGGCATCGGGAAGCTGGTCAGGCCCACTCCCCCAAGCGAGTTTTTTAGCCTTGTTTCACTCGCCTGGGCAAGTTAATACTTAGTGTTGAAGGACTTCACTCTCCCAGGCGAGTTTTTTCTTCATGTTTTGCTCGCCTGGGCGAGTTAATACTTAGTCTTGAAGAAACTTCGGTAGCCCAAGCGAGCCTAGGCGAATTTTACTTCCAAAAACTTTTATTTCACCTTTTTGCGTTTTTATCTTGTCTTGATTGTTTTGGATGCCACAAATACCTATTGAAACATCAAAAGTTAATGGATTAATCTTCCAAAATGTAAACAACACATTTATATATGTACTAACTATAAAACAACTAGGATTAGGGCAAATTTATAAGCAAATCCACTAATATCAAAAGATAAGTACCAACATTATAATCTCAGAAATGTCTAAAATATGGCACTTATCATTACCATATAGCTGTAATTGATTAAAGTGCTCATCAAAGCTTAAGTAATAAATTACCATTAGCTGGTAATCGATTAAAACAGAGAAAATATATTTTTTCAAAACATAAGCTTTGAACACTTTGGGTTTTCAATGCAATCGTGAATACTTTAAATGTTTTTTCCACAAAACATATGCCTTTTCTAAAACCATGAATGCAAGCCAATGAATGATGTTTATGCAATTTAATGAATCATTAGATGAAACTCTTAGACATCTAAAGATTACATATGCCTTCAATTGAATGGAATGTAAAAGCTAAAACATCGAAGACTTAGAGCCTCAACATCTTGATCCTCTTCAAGCTCCCCCTGTATCTAACAATCTCCCCCTTTTTGACTTTGATCATGCCAAACATCAATTGAACGTGTTGAACCTTTAGTGTTCTTTTAGGAGATGATTTCTAGGAGCTTATACTTGATATCTGAAATAGAATTAGCTTCTTGCCAAGAATAAGTGTCAATTATACTTTGCATAAACAATGTACATTCATAAGTATTGAGATTGTTCCCTCTATCTTAAGTAATTACCTCATCAGTTTAGATATATAAAGAGCAAGCAATGCTTAAAAAAACATAGTAATCATAATCATTTTTCTCATTCTTCATCCTTCTTTTATTTTCTCCCCTTCTCTTAATTGCACGACATCCTTCATATATTTATGTTCATTTGTTCATTTTCTCCCCCTTTTGGCTTATCAAAGGAAAAATTATATTCCAGTTATAATGAAATAAGCGAGGAAGAGATAAACAACATAAAATAGAACTTTATTCCTTGATGCCAATAGAAAAGATGCACAAACATAGGATAATCATTTAGATAGTTGTTGGATAATAGAAAGCAAATAGCACATGCATAAGCAAGAAATTACATCCACTAAAAATAAAGATTATCAAAATCTTTAAGAGTCATCCTAGTCTCTATGTTCTCTAGCCTAGTTGTAATTTCCTCTAAGGAGGAATTAACTTAAGCTCTAAGTTCATGATGCAGACCATCATTGCATCCATCTTTTGAAACACTAGGGATTCAAAAGGAGTCCATTGCTTTTTAGCAGGACCAGCTTCAACATCCTCTTCCTCTTCAGTTTCTTCTCCTTTAACAACACCAGCTTGTGGAGCTTGCTCTCCAGCCATAATCCATCTATTTGGAGTCTGCATTAACCCCAACTTGTTGAGATGTTTGACAGAGATGAGGTTGGTGATTTCAGTTGTGTTGTCAATAATCTCATTAGACACATCAATCCCAAAATAGTCAACGAATCTTGAGACTAAAACATCATAAGGGAATTGATAGCTAAGAAGCCTCCTAGACTTCATCATGGTCTCCTCAAGGACTAGAGCCCAATTAATTTGAGTTCCAATCTTCATGCCATGCACTAGTTGCAAATCATTATTTGTGATTTGTGCATGATTAGTAGACCTAGGGGTGAGGATACAGGTGATGATGTAGTGCAACAACCTATCCTCCCCTATCATATTTCCAACCCCCAATCTGGTCTTCAATCTAACTCGAGGATTCAGCAACATACCTCTATATATGTCAATCTTATAGTACCCTCCAACTTCTTCTTCAAATATCCTTACTCCTTCACAGGAGATACCAGCCACAACATTCCATATTGTGTTATCAATCTCCATAACAACTCCATTCACTTGGGAACTGAGGACACCATCTATGCTAGCCTTGGCTGAAGTGTAAAACACTTTTACCAACTCAGGGTAGAAAGTACCCTTCATCTCAAACAACTTTTTTAGTCCTTGAGCTTCCAGCATAGCAGGGAATTCAAATCCCTCACCCATAAACCAATCAAGCTTAAGATACTTTGGGGGCATGACCAGTTTGGTTGCATGGAATTTTATGTAATTATTTTTATCAACCTTAGAAGTAACTAGGTATTGAGCTTGTTCATAGCAGCATTAGAGGATTCTCCAACTTTCCTCTTATTGGTTTTGATTCTTTTTGAGGCATATCGTTTAGACATGGTGAATATAGAAGAAATGAATGGGTAGAGGTTTGGATTATAAGAGAAAGAGGCAGAACACAAGAATTTACTCATTTTGCTTAAGAGATAGATTGATAGATTTTCAAGTGTGAAGATTTGAGCTTAAGAAAATCTGAATTTATAGAGAATTTTTAGGATAAAAATTGAATTTTGAAAACCCACAACAACTATCTCGAATTCCAAGGATGTCTGGATACACTGAACCATATTTTTGAATTTGAATTAAAGATAAAATGTCAGTTACGATTTTTGAAAATTGTGCAGTTTTGCAGAACATCATAGATAATCGATTACATCAGCTTGGTAATCGATTATACCAGAGGATTTTAACTTTAAAATAGCTTTGTGCATCAAGTAATCGATTAATCCGACATGGTAATCTATTACTCCAAGGAGTTTTTGATCCTGAAGTAGCTCTCAAGCATTAAGTAATCAATTAAAATATAGGGTAATCGGTTACTCCAGAGAGTTTCTTATTTAGAAATAGCTTTATACACCAGGTAATCGATTAATATGATAGAGTAATCGATTACTCTAGAGAATATCTGTTTATGGATTGCATTTAAACATCAAGTAATCGATTAATTTGTTAAGGTAATTGATTACTGCATAGAAGTTTTGACTCTAAATTGTCTTTAAGGCACAAATAATCAATTAATACATATAGTATTCAATTAAAAGAATTAATTATGCAGCATAAATAGTGTTTTTTTCATCAGATTTCGAATTTCAATCATATGTAATGCATGATCAATTTGTGATTGGTATTTCATATAGTCAGACAAATCATAGGTATGCTATCATATATTAGATTCATCAAGAATTCCTAGCATGTTCCTAAGATCATAGAATCTATATCTAGATAAGGCTTTGGTAAAGATATCAGCCAATTGATTGTTAGTATCAATAAACTCAATTTTGAGATTACCCTTTTGAATGTGATCCCTGAGGAAGTGATGTCTGATCTCTATATGTTTTGTCCTTGAGTGCATGACTGGATTCTTTTATAGGTTTATTGCACTTGTGTTGTCACAGTAGAGGAATTTCTTTCATTTCCACCAAAATCTTGGAGTTGCTGCTTTAGCCACAAACTTTGTGCACAACAAATTCCAGCTGCTATGTATTCAGCTTCTGCTGTTGAGAGAGCAACACATGATTGCTTCTTGCAATGCCATGAGATTAGTGAGCTTCCCAAAAAGTGGCATGTTCCACCTGTGCTTTTCCTATCGAGTTTGCATTCTGCAAAATCAGAATCTATATAGACAATTAAATTCAGTGATGCACCTTTTGGATACCAAAGACCAACTTTTATGGTTGTGTTAAGGTACTTGATGATTCTCTTGACAACAATGAGGTGTGAATCCTTAGGATTAGCTTGATATCTAGCACACAAGCACACACTCAACATAATATCTGGTCTACTTGCAGTTAAGTACAATAGTGATCCAATCATCCCTCAATACTTTGGCTCATCAACCTTGCCTTTTTCATCTGAATCAAGGTAAGTTGAGGTTGCCATAGAAGTAGTAGCATCTTTGCTTTTCTCCATGTCAAATTTCTTGATCAATTCATTGCAGTACTTTGATTGGCTAAAATATGTCCCATTCTTCATTTTCTTTACTTAAAGACCAAGAAAGAAAGTTAATTCTCCCATCATGGACGTTTCAAATTCATTCTGCATAGATACAAAGAATTCTTTGCACAAGGAGTGGTTAGTTGAACCAAAAATGATATCATCAACATATATTTGAACCAATAGGATATCATTGCTAGATTTCTTGATGAACAATGTTTTGTCCACTTGTCCTCTCATGAATGATTGGCTAAGTAAAAAGTTGTTAAACCTTTCACACCAGGACCTTGGAGTTTGCGTTAATCCATAAAGGGCTTTCTTTAGTTTAAAAACATGGTTTGAATATTTAAAATCAACAAAGCCTGGAGGTTGGTCAACATATACTTCCTCCTCAATATATCCATTTAGAAAAACACTCTTTAAATCCATTTGAAACAGTTTAAAATCCATTAAACATGCATATGCAAGTAGTAATCTAATGGCCTCTAACCTTGCTACTGGAGCATAGGTTTCCTCATAGTCAATACCTTCATCTTGGTTGTAACCTTTTGCAACCAGTCTAGCTTTGTTTCTGACTATGATGCCACTTTCATCAAGTTTGTTGCTAAAAACCCACTTGGTCCCAATAGGCTTGTGAGAATAAGATCTAGGAACAAGTTTCCAAACTTCATTTCTCTTGAACTGATTAAGTTCATCATGCATGACAAGCATCCAATGATCATCAAGTAAAGCTTGGTCAATGTTCTTAGGTTCAATTTGAGAAGCAAAAGCCATATTACAACATAGATTTATGAGTGAAGATCTAGTAGATACTCCATTGGTTAATTCACCAATTATGTTGTCAAGAGAAAAATCTCTAGTAGTTCTCCAGTCCTTAGGCTTTTGAGGGGATGCTGACTGATTAATTTCTTCATTTGGTTCATCCTTTTCCCTTTCATTTGATCCACTGAGTTGCACATTGTCTTCTATAGGACTTGCATCATTATCACAACTCTTTTCCTCTTTTGAGGAATTAGTTTCATCATGAACTGATTTTTCCATGCATAAAGTTCTTTATTGAAAACTCTATATGCTTTGCTTTGTAATGAATATCAAAGAAAGATGGCTTCATCAGCCTTTGCATCAAACTTGCCAAGTGACTCTTTTCCATTATTTAAAACAAAGCATTTGGTTGGTTTTCTACCTTTATATAGTTCATAAGGAGTTTTCTTTAAAATAGGCCTCATGAATAATCTATTTAAAATGTCACAAATAGTACTTACTGCATCAGCCCAAAAATATTTTGGCAAATTTGTCTCATTAAGAAGAGTTCTAGATGAAAATAATAGGAATACTTCACAACAACCAAGAGGGAGGGTGAATTGGTTAACCTTGGTATTTTAAAAAATTCAAATTTAAATCAGAGTTTCAGGATCTTTATCACTTTCAAAACCAAGAAACCTTTTACTCAATCATATAGCTCAGCCCAAGAATTCAATAGATCAAAAATAGAACTTGTAGAACAATGAATATGATTCAAGAATTAAAGATCAATAAATAAGATGAAAATAAAGATGTAGAAATAAGAACACAAGCAATATATACTAGTTCACTTCAAAACCTGTAGCTACATCCAGTTTCTTCTAATTCACACTGAATTAGAGTTCCACTATTATAAAATATTCTTACAAGCTTTTACAAGAACCTCCCCTTTATCAACCCTAGATAAAGAACAAAAATCTAAAACCTATTAGACTTCTAAGGAGAAAGATTCAGAGAACACTACTCTAATCTTTATGCTAGAGAACCCTTCTCTATTCCCAAGCTAGAAGAATCCTATTACAATAGCCAATATCAACAAAGTATGTAAACAAAATTACAATCAATGAGTTAAGGAAAGAAACAACCTGATGATCCAGTGAATGACATGCATATGAATGAGCAATTCAGGTTGAAAGACAAAACAAACTTAGAACATTCTTCTTCCTTAACCTTTTGAAAGAAACTTCTTGCTTTAAAGAATCACTCAAAAACCCATGAGTGTTTTAGTTGATGCAAGAACTCATAGAACTCAGAAAATCACTTTGAACGTGTTTAGAAAGCTTGTGTATGCTCAGAATACAAATTGATCAAAATTACAAAACAAGCTGAGCTTTAGTTCTATTTATAACAAACTTTTGTAACTGTCAGTAATCGATTAAACGCGCCTAATAATCGATTAAAACGCTCATGTAATTGATTAAAATAACCTTGTAATCGATTAAAGTGTTTTACAAGATATTGAACATGAGCAACGAGCAAAATAATTGATTATTCCGTCTTGTAATCGATTAAGACTGCAAGCTTCAAATTATCAAAATACACTATGTAATCGATTATGATATTTGGTAATCGATTAAATCAGGAAGCTTTATAAAACAAAATGAGCTATGTAATCGATTACAACATTTGGTAATCGAGATTAAGACAGGAAGACAGATTTTTCATTTAAGCCTGTGTTAATCGATTACTACCTATTGGTAATCGATTCTTCCAGAGAGTCTTGTATAGCAATGTAAAGCTTTGTAATCGATTACTACTTATTGGTAATCGATTAAAGTGTTTCAACAAAGCAGTTTATATGAAAGCAAAGGTCAAATAATCGATTATTCTGATAGGTAATCAATTACATTGTTCTTAAAAGCTTTTCCAGAATGAACCAAGAACAAAATAATCGATTATACCTTTAATGTAATCGATTACAACAATATAAAAAAAAAATTTCCCAAAAACCTTTGAATCAAATTTAAAACCTTAGTTAAATGTTAAAAGCTTTGTTTGATTTTCATGAAAAACACTTAATTGAATCAATGAATGAATAAGTAAATGCATGAATGCATTGATCAATCATATAGCTTTCCTTTTACATAAAATTCCAAGTCTTCAAGCATGTTGAAAGCGCAAAACTCATCTTGTATCAAAGACTTCCAAACTTCATGAAGCTCCCCCTGTATCCAACACTAGCTCCTTCTTAAAGAGATCGTTTTTTCTCTCCACAACACCATTTTGTTGAGGTATTCTTGGAACTGAAAAATTGTGGTTGATTCCATTTTCTTCACATAACTTTTCAAAATGCTCATTTTGGAATTCACCACCATGATCACTTCTTAATGAGATAATTTTTCTTCCTTTTTCATTTTGAACAACAAGCTTGGCTAATTTTCTGAAAGCAATGAAAGCATCACTCTTGGATCTTAAAAATGAAGTCCATTTGAATCTAAAATAGTCATCAACTATTACAAGCCCATAGTAATTGCCTCATAAGCTCATAGTTCTAGAAGGACCAAACAAATCCATATGAAGCAATTCAAGGGGTCTTCAGGTGGAAACAAAGTTTTTATTTTGAAAATAAATCTTGGTTTGTTTCCCCCTTTGACAAGCATCACATAGTTTGTCCTTTTCAAACTTAAGTTTAGGTAAGCCAACGACTAAGTTTTTTCTAATAAGCTTGTTCATGTGATGCATGTTAATTGACTAGCTCTCTTATGCCATAGCCATGATTCATCAACTTTACTTACTAGGTAATTAGTGCTGTGAATGAATGCATGTTCTATAGAGAGTAAGTAGATGTTACCCTTTCTTTTACCTACATGGATAATCTCACCGGATTGACCATCACATATCAAACAACAATTGTCATTAAAGGAAACCTTAAATCCTTTATCACATAGTTAGCTTAGGCTTGCGAGATTGTGCTTCAAACCTTCTATATAGAGAAATTTTTTTTCTTGGTTTTAAAGTTATCTCCTATATTTCCTTCTCCAATTATCTTTCCTTTATTGTTGTCGCTATAAGTGACAAATCATCCATCCTTCAAAGTCAGATTTGTAAGCATGGACATCTCACCTATCATTTGTCTAGAGCATCCATTGTCTAAGTACCATAATGATAATTTTGCTCTAAGACACACCTGCAACAATCAAATTAAGTGGCAAAGAAAGGTACCCAATTAAGATTGGTCCATAAAGGTTAGCTATGTTTCTCCTTTTCTTTGAAACCCAAATGCAATCTCCATTAGGCACAAGAACCTTATAGCATAACACTTATGAGATGTGCAGCCTTCCTTTATTCAGTAATTACAAATAATAGATTTTGATTTTCTTTCAAAATAAGTCAATTTGGTATGCTTAGTTTTTGAAAGACCTTTTTGATTAATCTATTTTGGAGGTACAAACTTGGTGTTTCCAAAAGGTTTTGATTGATGTTTGTAACCCAAACCATATTTATCTCCAACATACTTTTGTACACTTATCATTTGATTCAAACTGCATTTTCCTCTATAGAGTCTTTTCAAAAGATCAACCAAATAAGAATTTTCTAAAAATAATAACATATATTTTTCAGATTGACTCTTTTTGAAGTCATCAAACTCTTTGTGCGAGGCATTGTATTTATCTACATTTGAAGATGAAGAAGCACACATACACTCATTGGCTTTGTAGCTTGAAAGAAGTTTCTCATTCTCTTCTTTCAACTTACAAAGTTTAGCTTGCTGTTCAGCAAGTTTAGTGGTATGTCATTTAAGGTTACCTTTTAGCTTATTGTTGGAGATTGCAAGCTTTTGAGCCTCTTCATGCATATCATGGAAAACATCAACAAGTGAATTAAGTTAATGATTTACTTATGATTCAACACTTGAGAGTTCTTCATCTTCATCAACTATTGATGTTAGACATACATTTGCTTCCTCAGCTTCACTTGATGATTAAGAAGTTGTTGAAGCATTTTCTTCCAATGCAATATAGGATTTATTTGGTTTTCCTTCTTTCTTTGCTTTCTTTTCACCTAACTGCTTTTTTTAAAGCAGTTGTAGTTGGTGTTGTTGTTGAACTTTGTGAATTTCCTGTTCTTGTTCTTTCTTATGAACTTGCTAAATCTTTTTACTATAAGGTTCAGATTCTCATCACCTTCATCTTCACTTGAGTCTTCTTCTTTTTCCACATTTGAGGATGCAACTTTCATGGCTATACTCTTTTGCTTTTTATCTGCATCTTCAACATGTGTTAATTGAGACAATTCTAATTCATACTAAAGTAGCTTACCAAATAGTGCAGCCATGAACATTTTTGAAAGATCTTTTGACTCTTTGATTGCTATCACCTTTGGTTGCCATGGTCTTGTTATGCAATTTAAGATCTTGATGTTTAATTCTTTAGCATCAAATGTCTTTCCAAAACCAAGAAGATGATTTACAATGTGCGTGAATCTAATTTTGAGTTGAGATATGCTTTCTGTTGAGTTCATCTTGAACATCTCATACTCATGAATTAAGACATGGTTCATTAATCTTCTGATTTCATCTGTGTCTTCATGAGTAATCTCTAACATCTTTCACATCTCCTTAGCGCTTTTACACCTAACAGTTTTGAAAGATTCATCAGATGAAAGTGCAGAAGTAATAATGTTCTTAGTTTTAAAATCATATTGCACTACTCTCTTTTCTGCATATGTCATCTCATCCCATTCTATTGGGAATCATATCATTACCAACAATTTTGGTTGTCAACGTAAGCACTCGGTCCTCCAAGTTCTTGTTGTCCCCTGCCAACTTTATGTTAACTTGAAGGGCCGAGTTCAAAGAGTCCTTGGCCTTTAGTAGCTGGTCCTTCAACATGTCGGCATTTGAGGAAAATAGATGTTATCATGCGCAACACTGCATCAATTTTTCTAAAAAACAATGTTGTAGTACACCTTACAACATCGGATTTACTAGAAATCGATGTTGTCATGTGCAACACAACATTCCCAAGGAACAGCCGAACCACTCTCCTTTCCAAAATCTTCAATTTTTTAACTCAACCAATTTAGCTCATTAATTAACCTAAAAAAATTAGAAGATCAAACAAGATTATCTCAATGCTTTGGCTCAATGTCCTCACCACCTAAGCAATCTTCTCACTTACTCAAAACTTGCTATATGAGGTATATAAAGGGGAGTGAGGAATAATTTTATAGTGAAGAATAATCTTATATATCTTATAATCAAAGCTTGCTAATTTCATCTAGAGGTATATAACTCTTATAAATTAAAGACAATTATCTTATTTTGTGCATATATTGTTTTAGACATTATGCTCTCTAACTAATCCTGAAATTTATCTCTAAAACAGACGGTAATTATAAAACATAACTCCCAAAACATGATAGTTATTTGCAACTTTTAACCATTTTTATTTTTAATTAAAAACTAAAAGCTTAATATATGTTTTTAACCCTCAATAAATATATGATTTTACGTTTGTTCCCTAATAAATCTTTGCTTTGTGTTGAATTTCTAATAAAATAATAATTTTATTTTCGATCCTTAACACTTATTTTTAATCCTTGATAAATAACGAATTTTGTATTTGCTCCCTGATAAAAAAATATATTTGTTATTAGTTGGGTCTAAAACAAAATTAGCTAATTTATTAGGGAGAAAAACAAATCGTTAATTTATCAAGAACTAAAACAGAATATCAAGGACCAAAATAATTTTTTCTATTAGGAATTCAACATAAAATAAAAATTTATTAGAGAGTAAACACAAAAATAAAATATTTATTAGGAATCAAACATATATCTAAGCAAAATTAAAGAAATTTGATTTTTTTAACCAATATAATTAGCACTTTTGATTCTCTAACGGGATCTCAAGATATTGTTACAAGCCTCGATCTTTTGGTTTGACTATATATGAGATCTGAAGCTAAATCACACTTAAAATTCATTGATGCAATTGTCTTAGTCACATTTAAAGTTCATTGTCTCTCCCCAAGAGTATATTCTATGGGGATCAAACCCAAGTCATCTCCACAAACTCAATTTATGCTATCAATTGAATTTTATTCATTGGATCATTTGAATTTTAATTACAATAATAAAATATTGAAGTTCCTATATATTGTTGTTCAGTAATATATATCTTTAAGGAAATTTTAATAATATTATATAAATTACATTAAAAATGTATTTAATATATATATATATGTGATGAGTAGCTAATATTAGCAATTTTTATATAACAGAGATTATATCATCTTCAAGTTATATGTTTATACAATAATCACATTAAAAGGATATACGTAACTCTAGGCAAACATCCATCTCATGGACATTGCTCTACTTTACTATATTTGTGGATTATTGCCCTTAAAATTAGTTGAGGTATATTTCGTGTCCTAAAAAAACACCAAAATTTGTAAATTGACAACTGAGGTTGGTAAGAAGTGTTAGCTAAGTTTATTATGTGTGTTTCATTCAAAATGCCATAAGCAGGAAAAACAACAACTTATCTATGCAACAACATTTTATTTGTTTGGCAGAGATACAGATAAAACAGAATAAAAATTGGCCATGACAACTTTGAGCATACCTCCAGTGATACCCTTGCCTAGGGAAGATGCTATCAAGTTGCATAAAGCTTTCAAAGGTTGTTAATGAACACGCAAAATTCACAAAGGCACAATTGATATTCTAATGTTTTTCATATCATTGTTGAAAGTACTCTTAGAGCCACCATGCATAGCACAAGTATCATGATAAACATTTGAAGAAATGTCATAAATTAAAATTAGCATGATCACTTTTATACCAAAAAAGAAGTCTAGTTGATTTGTTTCTGTTAAATGCTGAAATTCTGATACTCAATATCAAAGGACTTAATTAATTGCATGACCAAAATTAATATAATAATGGAGAGGCACGTCTTTAGATTGGTTAATTGGTAGAGATGAAAATGGAAGAAATAGTTGAAGATTATAAGTAAAATGAAGGTAAAGAGAAAATTTGACAAATCATGATGACACAAGCATTTTTCACATACACAAACTCATAGACTATCAAATTTGGTGCCTTTTTGAGTTTATTTCTTTTTCCTAACCTCCCCCCACCCTACCTTTTCACATTCCAGTTTGACCCTTTCTCAATTTGCATATACTCACCTTTCCTTCATGTTTCATTTCTCAATTTTATGCTTGACTCAGCCATTAGTGGTGTAATGGGTTAATAAAAAAGTTGATGTAAAACTCTGTTGGGATGTAAACGAAATTAATGCATGCTAATTCTTTGAAAACAATGTGTACTACTGCCCCTCCCCCCTCTCTTCTTCTCTTTACTTTTCCATGTCACATTGAATATGCTAAGATAATTTTGGTTTCTCTTAATGCTTGTACAAGACAAGATATGAAATTCAGGTAAATGGGTGAGAGATTATATAGAAAATAACCATTTGAATTTTGAGTCATCTGATAATGTATTTCTCATTACAGGTCTTGGTTGTGACACGTCTAAAGTTATCAAAATCCTTGCTCACAGGAATGCAGAACAACGCAACCTCATTCAACTAGAATTTGAAACCAACTACTCTGAACTACTTTCCAAACGATTATCAAAATAGCTTCGTGGGCATGTTAAGGTACTTAGACAAATATCACAATTTTGTGTTGTTCTCAGCATAATTCTATTAAAGTACTTTTGTTTGCGTGGTTGTATACTTGTGAATTAACTCAAGGGTTTTGTGTGTGTGTGTGTTTTGGCTGAATTGCATTGCACTATTAGTTCCTTTATTATTATCATTTTGTGAATTTGATCTCCCCTTTTTTTTTGTGAATTTGATTCTCAACTATTTTAATTAGAGCAAATTACACTCGCACCCCTGTGTTTTGCTCAATTTTCACACGATATCCCTCCCTTTTTGCACATTACTTTTATCCCCATTTTTTAATGCCATTAACTCGTCAATTAAAATATGTGAGCATATGAAATTGCCCTTAATTTTAATTGTAAAACCCAATTACAAAACCTACCTAGCTAGCGAGTGAAAGCATAGAGAACGGGGGAGACATAGATAATGAGTGCGAGGGGGACGAAGATGAGAAGAGGAACGACGACGGTGTAGGTATGTGAGCTTCCGTAGGTGAGGGTTTCGAGCTTGATCTGTGAGACGTTGACGAGCGCAAGCATGAGGAAGGCGCAGCCGACGACAGATCTGACACTGGAGATAAGCATGCTGACGTGGAGGGCGGTGCGGTTGACATCTACGACAAGGTTTGACGATGGCGAGGTAGTGGAAGGAGGTGGTGTGGGAGAGGCAGATGGCCTGCTTGAGGGCGAAGGCGACGAGGCTAGAGAATAGGAAGGAGCTGAAAGAGTAGACGTGGAAGGAGACTAGGTTCTCAACCATGGCGACGATAGGGGCGCACTCTGGATCGGAGTTGAGGATGTTGGAAGGCTTGTCGGGGTTCCAAGTTAGGTTGATGAAGACGACAAGGGTGAAGAGGGAGTTCACGTTCATTATCGCGTCTAAGGTCGTGATGTGGAGACTCATGAACTAAGAAGATGAAGAAGACATTATTGTTGTTGTTGTTTTCACTTTCACTTTCAAGGGAAAATAAAGAAGATGGAGACCAAAAATAGATGGAAATATGGAATCACACTGGAAACGACAAAGATGTGCAACAACAAACGGCAAATATGTGCTTCCATTCAGAGGGCCACCATGAACAACCCCAATGATGTTGCTTTCGCCACCATCAACAACCTCCACCCTCTCTATTGAACCCAACAACAACAACAGAACCTTCTCGTGATGTTTCTAGATCCTTCCTCATAGGTAACCCAATGCCAAACACCAACCTTCATCGGCAAATGCACCCTAACTGAATTCCAAGCCTACAACCAAACCAACAACAACCCCAACCATGTCCTTTCGAACCTCCTGCTTCGTTCCGTTAAGCCCCGAACCAGCTTATACCACACCTCTATGGACTTTCTTGTTCCCGAATTGCAAAACCAAAACCTTTATGCCAACCAAACACAACTTCAGATCTTTTCAGGCAGGACCACGCCAATTCAGGAATGAGCAGGCAGATTCGACTCATATTCTCTTGGAGAACTCGGTGTGCTTCCCGGTAGGGTTCATGTTCAATTAGAGAAAAAATAAAAAGAAGCAAGAGTCTTAAAATTTTTCAGCTTGAGAGGAAGAAGATATATGTATTTTAGACATAAAATTTCATTAAAAGTCATGTGATTAGCATGACCTACTTTCTGTGAAATTATTGAACGGTGTTTAGGAAGGAAGGAGTCTGGGTGTAATATGAACTAAACAATTAAGAGGTTTTTTGTAGGGTGCAAAAAAGAAGGGATATCAAGTGAAATTTGAGCAAAACTCAGAAGGTGTGAGTGTAATTTACTCTTTTAATTATACAATTTTGGTTCATCTATTAACTTTTGACATCCAATATTTAACAAAAATACAAATGCAACAATGCAATACAGTGTCACATCAACATGGATATTGTGCTAATGCACTAGTGTGTCATGTGGAATTTCCATTAGATATTGGATATCAAGTTATCAAATGGACTAAAATTACATAGTTAAAATAGTAAGGAGATTTGGAAAAAAATGGGGGGACCAAATTCGTAAAATGATATTAGATTGATCAAAGTGAAATTAAATATTATGTATCATAGCACTCTCAAATGAGAAGAAAATACTAAGTTATTTTTCCCATCTTACTTGTTAATGTTTTCAGAAAGCAGTGTTACTTTGGTTGCATGATCCTGCAACTAGGGATGCTAAGGTAGCAAGAAAAGCCTTAACTATCTCAATTATTGATAATCAAGCTATAACAGAAATAATATGTTCTCGTACCCCGTCACAATTAAGGCGATTAAAAGAAGTTTATCTGTCAACTTATCATTCCTATCTTGAACAAGACATTGAGCGCAAAACCAGTGGTGATCACAAGAAGGTGCTTGATCCATCCCCTACTCCTATTTTTTTGCAAGGCATTTTTGGTTGTGAATTATCTCTAGTATGATTCATGTATCCCAAGTGCAAACTTTTATTAGAGTGAAAGCTAGCTTGCTATAAGCAATGATTTTTAGGAAGTTAAATAATTAAAAATAGTTTATAGTAATTGCTATCATGATATAGGAGTGAAATATTCATCAGCTTTATCAATGACTAATTTCTTCCAAGGAGCTATAGTAAGTTATCTTTAGTATGATCTCTCTTTTAATCACGCATTTTTCATTCATAAATAGACCTAAGACCTTATTTAAGGGATTAAAGTTCAGTTCTACTTAGACCAACAAAATGTTAGGAATTTAGTTGATAGTATGGTAATTATATCATTGTTTTACACCTTTTTTCAAACTAAATACATCTAGAGAGTAGGTTTATACATGTAAAAAAGGATTAAAATATCTTTATTTTAGTTCATAATGCATGTCATTAGGAAAAAGATAGATATACGAACAATTTCCTATGCAGTAATGTGGATCCCTATACAAGATTTACTCACACAAATAAAGAGAGAGGAATTAAGTTAAATTTATGTATGATATGCTGGAAATTTTAGATTCAACACAATTAAAATTATAGTCAGGGCTTAAATATGTTTGAGGTCCTTGATATATACCCAATTTTTGTTGAGTTTTTGATAAAATAATTTTGTTATTCTAAGTCCATGATATATTAAAAGTTTTGTTCTAGATATCTGGTATTAGTTACGTGATGACATGATACCATTTCAACGACTCTTTTAATATATCAGTTGTTGAGATGGTGTCATGTCATCACTACTTATGAAAAAAATTGGAACAAAACTTTTAATATATCAGGAACGCAAAACAAAGAAAATTTTATCAAGAACTTAAAAAAATAGAATATATATCAAGGACCTAAAAGTTATTAAGATATTATATTAAGAATTATGATACTAATAGCAATTTAGTTTACTATGAACTAGTATTGATTTTGTCTAGAGTAAGAGTTTTTGTCTCCTTATATTCCACTCCTAGAACCTTAGTTTTGAGTCAAATACACTACCGACATAGTATGGTAGGGTTGAGACATAACCATGTCTCATAATAAGCATGTAGTAAAAAATTTGATATATGTGTTAGGATAGGTCCATCTATTAAATAGATTTGATTAAGACTTTAAGATATTAGTTTTTTAACTTTTGGCCAGGACTTTTGGAGATATCTTGAATTTACCAAAAAATAACACAAGTGAATCTAATTAAATGATGTGTGGGTCCACTTTATATGTAGTGAGATCCACTTGTATTTCACTCAATACTAGTGTGTTGAAAATACAATGTGTTACAAACTGTTTTAAAAATCTTATAAATTTATAATTTTTGAAGTTAATTCTTGTGACTGATTAGATTCTTACAGTATTTGACGACATTGCATTTTAGTAGTTTCCAAAACTTATGAAAACTAATGCAAAATGTTGATGTGTTAATGTTGGATACTTTAGTATAGTTGTTGTTGGCATATGTTAGTATACCACGCTATGAAGGCCTAGAGTTGGATCATATACTAGTACAGGAAGATGCAAAACAACTCTATAAGTCAAGGGAGAAAAGGATAGGAACTGATGAGAAGATTTTCATAAAAAAATTTAGTGAAAAAAGCAGCACACATTTGGCTGTAGTCAATTCTACCTACATAGCTTCATATGGCCACTCACTAGAAAAGGTATACATATATGCCTCCAAACAAGCAGTGACCTATTTTTCCCCTCTTTATTCTGTGTGCAAACTCTAACTCGTCTCTTTCATGCAGGCAATAAAGAAAGAAACATCTGGCTCTTTTTGTTGGTGGGCCTCCTCAAGTAAGCCCAACCACTTTTATTACTTTAAAAAGAAAAGAAAAAAGAAGCAATACACGTGAATCAAGAAAAAGGGAGTGCCGCTTCCTTGGTTTCAAGTTGGTTTTCTTCTACGCCGCTGGAGAGAAAAAGAAAAGTTTTGCTCACTTTGCGGTATTGGTTGGATACTCATTTGTGCTCTATTTTGCATGAAATTTTAGTTAATTGTTCTTAAAATTGTGGGCTTTCATCTGATATATTCTGAATTTTATTTCTCTCATATTTTGGCAGAAGCTATATTTACCCTGTTGTGGGTCTCTATTTGAATATTGTTGCATTGTTGATTTCCACTATTTTAAGAGTGAGTAGGCATTTACTTGTGAAGTTTTGTTGTAGAAACTCTTTGTTGTACTTTTTGATATTTTACATAGTGGAGAATTTTTCTCGACTTGGTCCCGTGGTTTTTGTTCTTCACATTGAGATTTTCCACGTTAAAAATTGCTGGTGTATTTCTTGCTATTATCTCTTTATTTTTCTGCACTCTTGGATTTTTGGATTGCCGTATATTACGTTTCTCACAGGTTCACTCAAGCGGGAAAGGTTTTATTTACCACTGCATATTTTTGTAATTTTTTTGCTGTGCATACGTGCCTTTCCCAACAACTGGCATCAGAGCTAGTTTATTTTTCTGGGAAATTTGCTTGATTGAATGATGGAACCCAATTACGGTAGAATGATTAGTTTGAATGGAACTAATTTCCACAAGTGGAGAGGTAAGATGAAAGATATACTATTTGTGAAAAAATTACATCTGCATGTGTTTGCTACTCAGAAACCTGATAATAAATCTGATGAAGAATGGGTTTTTGAGCATGAGATGGTTTGTGGTTTTATTCGTCAATGGGTAGATGATAATGTTTTAAATCATATTGCTAATGATTCACATGCCAGAACTTTGTGGGATAAGCTTGAAACCTTGTATGCTTCTAAAACAGGGAACAACAATATGTTTTTGCTGAAACAAGCTATGAATTTAAGGTATAAGGAATGTACTTCTATTTCTGATCACCTGAGTGATTTTCAAGGTTGCTTTGATCAGTTGTTTGACATGGGTGTAAAATTTGATGATGAAATTTTGGGACTTTGGTTGCTTAATACTCTATCTGATTCTTGGGAAAATCTATGTTACTTTGACTAGTTCTGCTCCTGGTGGTATTGTTACCATGAATTTTGTAAAAACTGCTATTTTGAATGAATAAGTCAGACGGCGTACTTAGCAGGCATCCTATTCACAGGCAGAGGTTTTGGTCACTGAAAATAAGGGGAGAAGTACAAAAAGGGATCAAGAAGGAGGTCACAGAGGTAAAAGCAAGTGCATAAGTAAATCAAGGTCTGAGCAGAAAACTTACAAGTGTAGTTATTGTGGTTAAAAGGGTCATCTTCAAAAGTTTTGTTATAAGCTGAAAAATGATAACAAAGGCAAGCAAGAAAAGATAAATGATGAGAATGGTGATAGTGTTGTCATTGCTAGTGCAGGAGATCTTTTGATTGTTTATAGTGAGAACTTGATCAGTGTTGCTTGTGATGATTCTAGCTGGGTTGTTGACAGTGGTGCCAGTTTTCATGTGACTTATAGGAAGGATTTTTTCTCATCTTATACTCTAGGTGATTTTGGTGTGTTGAAGATGGGTAATAGTGATATGTCAAAGGTGATTGGCATTGGTACTGTTTGTTTGGAAACCAGTTAGGAACAAAGTTGATTTTGAAGAATGTCAGATACGCACTAGACATCCGTTTGCATCTGATTTCTACTAGTGTTCTAGATGATGATTATTTTAATACCTTTGGTTGTGGACGGTGGAAGCTCACTAAGGGTTCCTTGATTGTGGCACGAGGTAAGAAGTTTTCAGGTTTGTATTGGATGAAAACTTCTATTCTAGTTGATGCTATAAATGATGTTGAGTGTGATAGTTCGTCAGATTTATAGCACAAGAGACTGAGTCACATTAGTGAGAGGGGACTGAATTGTTTGGCCAAGAAGAATCTTCTTACAGGTTTAAAATGTGCAAGATTAGAAAAATGTGCTCATTGTTTGGCTGGGAAACAAAATAGGGTTTCTTTTAAGAGCCATCCTACCTCTCGGAAATCAGAGGTACTTGAGTTGGTGCATTTAGATCTTTGTGGTCCTATAAGGACTAAGACTTTTTAGTGGTAGATGGTATTTTGTTACTTTTATAGATGACCATTCGAGAAAGCTTTAGGTTTATGTCTTGAAGACTAAAGACCAAGTGCTTGGTGTTTTCAAACAGTTTCAGGTTTTGGTTGAAAGAAAAACAGGTAAGAAACAGAAACGTATTCACACTGATATCTGTGGTGAGTTTTGTGGACCTTTTGATGAATACTGCAGGCAGATGGGTATTCGACACCAGAAGACGCCCCCGAGACTCCTCAGCTCAATGGCTTGGCAGAAAGGATGAATAAGACATTGATGGAGAGAGTTAGATGTTTGCTTTCTGAAGCAAAGTTACCAGCTTCTTTCTGGGGTGAGGCTTTATGTACTGTTGCATATGTTACTAATTTGTCTCCAGTTGTTGCTTTACAGGTTGATGTTCCTAACAACGTGTGGTATGGGAAGGATGTTTCCTATGACCATCTTCGTGTTTTTGGTTGTAAAGCATTTGTACATGTGCCAAAAGATGAGAGGTCCAAGTTAGATGTCAAGACAAAGGAATGCATCTTCATTGGTTATGAGCCCAACCAATTTTATTACTTTAAAAAGAAAAGAAAAAAAAGAAGCAATACACGTGAATAAAGAAAAAGGGAGCGCCGCTTCCTTGGTTTCAAGTTGGTTTTCTTCTGCGCCGTTGGAGAGAAAAAGAAAAGCTTTGCTCACTTTACGGTATTGGTTGGATACTCATTTGTGTTCTGTTTTGCATGAAATTTCAGCCAATTGTTCCTAAAATTGTGGGCTTTCATCTGGTATTTCTCTCAAATTTTGGCAAAAGCTATATTTACCCTATTGTGGGTCTCTATTTTAATATTGTTGCATTGTTGATTTCTACTATTTTAAAAGTGAGTAGGCATTTTCTTGTGAGGTTCTGTTGTAGAAACTCTTTGTTGTACTCTTTGATATTTTACATAGTGGAGAATTTTTCTAGACTTGGTCCTGTGGTTTTTGTTCCTCACATTGGGGTTTTCAACGTTAAAAATTGCTGGTGTATTTCTTGCTGTTATCTCTTTATTTTTCTGCACTCTTGGATTTTTGGATTGTCGTATATTACGCTTCTCACAGGTTCACTCAAGCGGGAAAAGTTTTATTTACCACTGCATATTTGTGTAATTTTTCCACTGTGCATACGTGCCTTTCCCAACACTTTTGAGAGTGCCCTCTTAACCATACTACGTTGTGCTACTGATCCTGCTATGTACTTTGCCAAGGTATTTGATGTTCTCAAGTTGTCATCTCCTAAAATTTCTATTTTGTTATCATCATATCATAGTTCTCTCTTCTTTATCTTAATCAAGCTTTACCATTGGTTCTAAACATTTTGTCATTGCTTTTTGTGTTATTATAAAGTGTCTAGAGAGTGAAAAACTATGTATCTTTTTCTTCATTTACATGAAATTTATGATTTCATTGTTGAATATTTTGTTCAACATCGTAATTAAAGCTTGTTTACCCGAAGAAATTATAGAGATTATGTTAAAATGGAAAAGTTATAGAACAAATGACTGGATAATTTAATATTGAAAGTGTTTGGCTAGCCATTTCAATTAGAGATGTTTATAAAGAAGTCTATTTTACTGGCTTATGCAACATATATGGCTTCACTTTGCTTTAGGTATATGTTAGCTTTTGCCACAAAATGATGCTTACCCTTGATATTTTACAGATTCTGCACAAGTCAATTAAGGGTGTGGGAACTGATGATAGTAGACTAATAAGGATAATTGTGACAAGGACTGAGATAGACATGCAATTTATTAAAATAGCATATTATAAGAAATATGGAAAACCATTAACTCATGCTGTCAAGTCAGACACATCAGACCATTATAAAGATTTTCTTCTAAATCTTTTAGGTTATGATTATTAATGGAGGACAATTTAAGTCATCCACTACCATACTACCATGAAAAGGATACAATGCTCTTTATCCTTGTGGCAGTTTGATAACTTCTAATCAAACCATCCAAGGAATGATGTTATAATGTCAGAAAAATTTACTCATTGGAGCTAAACTCTTTACACAAGAAGTGTTGGTAATGGGTTTGTTTTGTTTTAGTTTAAACATTCGATAGTGTTTCTTGAGAAATAGTTATTGTATTCATGTTATTTGTCATGATTTTTGTACACTAATTTAATATATATATTATTTTAATTATAAATTTTCCATACTACTTCTTAAATCGTATGTTGCCTCTTAATTCCTATAAAATGTATTATTACTGAAGATAGATGCGTCGTGCATTATTAACTCATGAGTAAAAACTTAACTGATGTGATTGTAATAAAACATGTGTATATGTTAAATAAATTGTAAAGTTGTTTGAATTTCAACTGATATTTTTTATTTTGTAAAAAAAAGCCCTAATATTTTCATAATCAACTTTTATTAGTTCATGTTTTATATGGGAGGATTAGGTCCATTCTGTTAAATATGGGAACACTTCACACTTAACCAAGAGGAGGGGTGAATTGGTTAGTCTTGGTAAATTTAAAAATTTCTTGATGTTTTAAAATCAAAGTTTCTTTGCCCTTTGGATCTTTATCACAAAATTAATTAAGAATCTTTATTCAAAATAAATCCAAGACTTGTAATGCCTCAAGAAACAATATGTAACACATAATTCACAAGAAGAACTAACAAATATGCAGTAGATAAGAGAACACACAAATTTATACTGGTTCACCTCAAACACTATGAGGCTACATCTAGTTTCTTCTACTCAACACTAGAGTAGAGTTCCACTATAACAAATAATATCCTTACAAGCAATTACAAGCTTCTCTTTATCAACCCTAGATAAAGTTCAGAAGTCTAAAACCCTATTAGACCCTTAGAAGCAATACCCACACTGAGAACACTACTCAGCTGTCTTTAGAGAAACACTATCTCTAATCTTGCAAGAAAAACCCAATAATAATGGAACTTACAAACAAGAATACAATCAGAATTTTTTACACCATCAAAGAGTAAGGAAAGAATTCACCTGATAATCTAAGAATGATATGCATAATGATGAATATACCAGGTTGAATGTAGAAACAATATGCAGAACAAGCCTTTCCTTAAACTTTGAAATGATTTGCCTTGCTTCACTAAATCCTAGTGACCCATATGAGTATCAATGGAAGCAAGACCTTTAGAACCAAGAAGAATGCCTTTGTGCCTGATTAGAAAGCTCTTAGAATGCTCAGTGCTCGAAAATTTAATTTCTATTTCGTTCTCTCAATCAGACAAAGCAAGGGTTCTATTTATATAAAGAACTGTAACTGAAATAATCGATTAAACCAGCTCCTGTAATCGATTGTTTATGAATTGTAATCGATTACATATGCTCTCGTAATCGATTAAAATGTTCAAGATAGGTTCTGGGTTACAGAAATAGGTTATTTAATCGATTATCCCGATGTATAATGTAACACCCCGTAGGCCTCCGGTGCGTTACATTTAATGGTATCAGAGCGGTTTCTTGATAAGAACATTATGTATGGAACTTGATTTGGTGCTTGTCTGTGGTTGTTTGACATGAGCATTGCATGGGGGTACATTAACTGTGGGCCTGATCAACTCACTGTGTGATGTACATGTGTAGTGCTATGGTGAGACCTAGAAGCACCAGTGGGGCTACCAGTGCCCAGTCTGATCCAGTTGCGGCTGCACTAGCCGCCATGCAGCAAGAGTTAGCTGCTAATAGACAGACTC
>PYAF01000695.1:2261-26669 GCA_007407185.1 Glycine tomentella | reverse complement strand
ATTTCAAATCAATTACTTAAAGCCTTTCTTATATAATGCATGAATGAATATTAATGATATGCATGCAAGGACTTGGATCAACAGAAGACTTTCTTTCCTTTTACATTTAATCACAATTCTTCATCTTCAAGCCTTCAAGCCTTCAAGCATGTTGAAAGTCAAAACATCACCAAGCCTTTACATTGCTTCAATCTTCAAGTGCTCCCCCTCAAATCAACACATTCCTATCATTATTCTTTAAATATATTTCATATTTTAGAGGTGGACTTATGTAGGTAGAGTTAAAAGTCCCAATATTTAGGCTTGGTTATCGTGGCTAAAAATGTAAGGAAAAAAGTAGCATTTATGCTGCTATATTAAATTTCAAATTGGATCCGTTTAGCTAGAACTGGGCCACTTGAAGGGTTGGTTAAGTTATTCAAATTGATGGTGTTGGAACAATGACACTACTACAAAATAGGCAAACAACGACGGTTCTAAACCCCTTATGAAGACAGTTGTACAATTGTTGTTGTTGCACATGTCATCGAAAATCATGAGATTCGAGAACGGTTGTAAAAGCCGTCTTTATTGATCATGTTTTATTTTTTTGTTACATGCTTTTGAAGACGGTTATTAAATCAAAAACGTCTTTGTTTGTTTATATATAAAGATGGTTTTACCTTCTTTGATCCTTTTTTTTCTATATACAAAGACGGTTTTACCTTCGTTGATCCCTTTTTTTTTCTAACATGCCTACGAAGACGGTTTTTAAGTCAAAACCGTCTTTGTTTGTTTATATACAAAGACGATTTTGCCTTAAAACCATCTTTGTTGATCCTATTTTTTATTTTTTTAAACGCTTTCGAAGATAGTTTTTAAGTCAAAATCATCTTTGATTGTGTATTTACAAAGGCGGTTTTGCCTTAAAACCGTCTTTGTTGATCCAGTTTTTTTTTCTAACATGCTTTTGAAGACGGTTTTTAAGTCAAAATCCTCTTTGATCGTGTATTTACTAACAAGGTTTTGCCTTAAAACTGTCTTTGTTGATCCAGTTTTTTTTTCTAACATGCTTTCGAAGACGATTTTTTTGGCAAAACTGTCTTTAATTGTTTATATACAAAGATAGATTTGCCTTAAATCCGTCTTTGTTGATCCTTTTTTCTTTCAAAATTGCTTTCTATATATAATGGTACTACCAAATGAACCAATGGACTAATATATAACTGAATTTACACTTATAAAAAAACAAGAAATTGAAGATTTTTTATTCTATAAAATAAATAATAAACCAAATTGTTAGTACACTAAAATTTGGAATTTCGCTTAGCAACTAGCTATAAAATGCCCTTTGACACGGAATTATGTGAAATACCATGGAACATTATATTACATGTAAATGATTTTATGTAACACCATTAAAACAAACATCGTAGTTTATAACCTGCAACATCTAGTGATCACACCAATGAAAGTAACTTATGGCTAATATTGTTCCAATGTTTTTTACAATATACAAAAGTAAGACCACAATGACATTAAAAATTCATTTAACTTTGAATTAAAGCTTTTCAACATCTTTGCTTGTCCATGAATCCGATAGTCAATTGACTACTACAAGAGTAAACCACACCTGTGTCATTGAAATTTAGGAGCATAAACCACACCTGTGTCAATTTAAAAATGATACCTCCTTTTGAGAAATTGACCAACTGCATTTGGTTTTGACGGCGAAGGAACTGCAACTTTTTAATTGCCTGAACCTGTATCAATGAATTTTAACATAATCCATCCAAATATGAGTAATGATTATGAAAGAAGCACAACATATATTAGGATGAAGATGACCTGTTAGGTTGGCTCTTTTATCAAAAGTAATTCTAAGACTGATATATTCAATATCAAGTATATCATCTACTCAGAAAAAGAAGCAAAGACTCCATCAGTCCTTATATCATAGTATTAGACTTTAAGAGTTTCCATAGCTAGAGGCACACACAATAGCAGAGCAACAAAATGATAAGATGACACAAATTGACAAGGCATACCTTAATTAAGGCATGGGAATTATGCTACAGGCTGCACACAAGGTTCTGACTGTTACGAGAAAACATATGACAACATACATAGAGAAATATAAATTGCTAAATAGAAGAGCTTAACATTTTGAAAGTACCTCAGGAAGTTTCCAATATTCTTTAAATAACTTCTGTAATATTCTCTAATATCAATTCATCATATCTCATCTCATGCTTAACAATAGAGCAATAACCTTACCTCATCAGCATCTGGCTTAGTGGGGTGATTTGCAGCTTCTATTAATCACAAGTATTTTCACATCAACAGCATTTTCCCTTCAAAGTCAAGTTTAGCCAAAAGAGACTAGGAATTACATGAAGAATCATCCTATAGTCTCCAATCTTTGATTTGAAAAAAGAAAAAAGAATCAAGTAAAATAAGAAGGGGCTCTAGTACAAAACTCTTAAACTAGGCACTATAGAATTATAGAATTATAGAATAGTATATATATATATATATATATATATATATATATATAGATGTATGTATGTATATATATATATGTGTGTGTGTATGTATGTATATATATATATATATATATGTAAATATATATAACCAGTACCACACTTTTAGTCTTTCTATCACGCTAGTCACTATCACTTCACAGATGTTTCCTTCAAGAGTTGATGAGGTATTTAATCTAATTACACACACACACACACACACACACACACACACACACACACACACTTCATATATTAATTATCAAGCAATCTCCTCAATGGCAGGTCTAGGATCCAAGGTAAATGAAGACATATTTTTTTTTAATAATGATGATTGTCATATATATATATATATATATATATATATATATATATATATATATATATATATATATATATATATAAAAGATGAGATAAAATAAAATTTCTAGTTAAATAAAGCCTAAAAGTATCTAATGGGTTGAAAAGAAAAGAAAAAAATGTAAGAGAAACTAGCCAATAAAAGAAAAACATTATCAACACAAAAAACATTGGAACCACTAAAATCAAATTATAAAATCAGAAGGGTAAAAAAGATAACAATATATATATAATTATATTTTTCTCAAAGCAATGAGATGAAAATGAATCAAATTAATACCTACTCATTCCAATTAGTTTTGTAGGTGATTATAGTTAGGACTATAGTTTGAACTAGTGTCCCAAACAACATTCCAATCCAAACACCCTACAAAGAAGAAAGTTTTTCTAATGAATGATACATGAATGTGTAATTTGAAAATGATGAAAGTATACCATAAAAGCCTACCTTGACTTGCAAGTGAATAATGTTACCAAGTACTATTCCAACTGGAATACCTATGAGGTAATAACATCCTATGTTCACATTTACTACAATGCTCTGCCACCCTGCTCCCACAGCGACCCCTAAGGAAATCATACAATTTCATGTTGTTTAGACTCTGACACACACTCCCCAGTTGACAAATTAATTTGGCTTTATCATGTATAAAAATAGGATTCAAATAATAAAACAAATTCTTTAAACTAAGAAACCAAAAGTTATGAAGATACCTGAGAGTATATGTTGAATAATATTTAGTAATAAAGAAACCGCAAATTACAATGACAAATCCCCCACAGCAGTAGCCACCTCTTGGCTTGAAGTAAACAAATAAGCTATTTTTTCTCTTAAAAATAAGAAAAGTACAAATAAGATAAACCCAATTGAAAAGGATGTAAGCACTTTCACAACTATAGAGAACTTTGTGGCTTTGGAGCTTCCTCTTCCAAAGCAGGGGTAAATGTATGTAACATGCACACTCAAGGTATCAATCTCTAACCTTTAGAGGTGGAAAATGTGTAGGTTCTGAAGGATTGACCAAATCCCATATGCAAATTTCACCATTCTTGGCCCCATGCAAGAAGATTTGGTGTAATGACATTAAACTCATGACCACGAACCTGAAACATAAAAATATAAGATATCATTTTAAATTAAGCAAACAATATATATGGTCAAGAACAAAGAACAATTAAAAGTCAACAAGCTGGCTTATAAAAGTGAATTGTTCTTTACCCTATCATCTTTTTCCTTGTTAAATATCTTGAATCAGAGTACACCCCGAAGCCCAGGAGGAAAAGGGAATGAAAAGGATGAATTTTCTTCCTTTTAATTACTTATCACAACTCATCTGCTGGACCAAGTGCACTTCAATATGCTTTTCTAATTTCCTGAAAGCAACATTAAATGTAAAATGTGACAGTCATAATTATTTTGCCAAAAACTGAGCAAATGATTTTGACAAGCTTGTTGACGCTTACCTGAGTCAGTGGTCCCTACCACATTATTTAATTAAAGAGAACCCTCAAATCTGGTCAAAATTATGGCCTTATTTTGTTATTTGAATTACTGTTTAAAGTAAATTATTTGATAGTCAATGATTTTAGTGTAACCACTTCAATTCAAGGTCTCTATCAGGATTACAAATAGAAGCAAGTCATTGATGAATAATCCTTATCCTTACTACTCTAAACATGACAGCAACATAAGACAAGTTTCTCTTTTACTAGAAATCAAAGCCTTGACTTCTGGAGGTACAAAAGCCAAAAAATCAATGCTACATATTAAGTTTTTTGTTGTCACCACCCAGGGTAGAATAACATTTACTCATGAATATAATTAAAAGAATGAATAAGTGATAAGCTGTCTCGAACTTCAAATATTTCTTCTTGTTCAATGTTTGACACTGGATATTAAAATTCAATTAGATGCACAATTGCTGAATGAAAAAAAAAAAATCAGACAATAGAAAAAAAAAACATCAATGAACCATGAGAAATTACAATCCTTTGAATCTCCTAAATCCAATGAGTACTTGATAATGTGCTAGTTTTATTAATATGAGTAAACTTGTATTATTTTGTCAGTTAAGATATAGTTGGAGTAACATTAATGCAAAAAATGAAGCTTTTTAATCATGGAATAACAAATGAATAGACACACTAAGACAAAGTGTAATAGCTTGTAAAATAAATTAAAAAAATAAAAATATGACATTATCTTATCGAGTCTAAAGTTGATTTCTGCTTTGAGATTATAAGTGTTGTGATATGTAATACCCTTTTTTTCTAGAGCACCCAAATTACAAGCATAAATAACTGTTAAAATCACCATCCAAGAGATTTTCTAGAACTTGGAAGCACACAAAACTACAACATCTCTTACCAGGGATCCTGCAAGAACACCACATGTCTCTAAGTTCTTCCGTGTGTTTTCCAGAGCTAATCTCAAAAAATCTTCCATCATTTTGACAGGCTGCAACATAAAGTGAAATTAGATTAACTTTTACCTACTGTAAAAAAGCCAACACAAATAAGAACAAGTCACAATAAATGACCAAGAAAATCCAAGATATATGTCACACTTCAAATAGAAAACTAAAAAAGGGTTTACAATATGTAGGTGTTGATATGTAGTTGAACCAAGTTCAGAATCATGAGAAGATTTAGTTGGTCCTAGCCTTGGATCTGCAACTTTTGAAGGAGGAATAGGGGCATGCTCTGGACATAGAATAATATATATATATATATATATATATATATATATATATATATAAGAAAGAAGGAACAAGTACAATAGTACAATTATATGCATAAGGGGTCATTGGATGAAGCAAATTCTTACCATGTGATATATATTATAGCCAGCTTTGGGCCCCCAGTATGAGTAAGCACCTCTTACGTTGAACAATAACTTCAGCATTGAAACCTGTTACGTTAAAGTGCTTATTCTTTTCTCCTTAAATGATAATATTTATACAAATAGATCCTAACCTCTTGATAAGATTTAAAATTTAAAAAAACTAAAACTAACTCCCTAATATTTATCCTATCTATAATCAGTTATAGATTTGCAAAATCAAATGAATTCAAATAACTTTAAATTTAAATATTTTAATCTAACACTCCCCCTCAAGTTGGTGCATGAATGTCTATCATGCCCAACTTGTTCATCGTTTCATTAAAGGCTTTGGTAGATACTGCTTTGGTCAACACTTCAGCAAGTTGATCTTCGGATTCTGCATCCGACAACTGAATAATTTTCTAGTCCAGCTTCTCTTTAATAAAATGCCTATCTACCTCAACATGCTTAGTCTTATCATGTTGAATTGGATTGTGTGCAATCTGTATGGCTGCCTTGTTATCACAATATAACTTCATTGGTTTGTCACAACTGATTCCAATATCCTTTAACACACCTTTTGCCCACAGTAATTCACAAATTCCTAAAGCCATGCCCCTAAATTCAGCTTCTGCACTTGATCTAGCCACCACCTTTTGTTTTTTTTTTTTTTTTACTTTTCCAAGTTACCTCCTACAAAAGTAAAATAACCTGAGGTTGATAGTCTTATAGTCTTATCCCCAGCCCAATCTAAATTAGTGAAGCCTTCAACGGTTAGTTTGTTATGTTATGAAAAATACAGCCCTTTTCCAGGTGTTCCTTTTAGATATCTTAAGATTCGATAAACCACATTCATATGATCTTCACTTGGAGAGTGCATAAATCTACTAACTACACTGACAAAATATGCAATATCAGGTCTAGTGCGTGCTAGATAGATTAATCTTCCAACTAGTCTTTGGTATTTGTCAATGTCTGCCTGAATTTGATTAGGATAAATCCCAAGTGTGCGGTTCATTTCAATTGGGGTTTCCACAAGTTTGCAAGCCAGCATCCCTATCTCTGCAAGTAAATCAAGTACATAGTTTCTCTGTGATAGATAGATTCCTTGATCTGACCTCGCCACTTCAATGCCAAGGAAGTACTTTAAGTGCCCCAAATCCTTCATTTCAAATTCAGTTGCTAGATATTTTTCTAACAATTTTCTTTCACAATCATCATCTCCAGTTACTATAATGTCATCCACATAAACAATTAAGATAGTTACCTTTCCATCCTTGTGTTTTGTGAACAAAGTATGGTCTGAGTTGCTTTGTTTGTAACTGAATTTCTTCATTGCAAGAGAAAATTTGCCGAACCAAGCCCTAAGGGACTGTTTCAACCCATAAAGGGCCTTTTTTAATCTACACACTTGATTTCCTCTTGCTCCTTCAACACCCGGTGGGATATCCATAAAACTTCTTCCAAATCACCATTTAGGAAAGCACTTTTAACATCAAACTGCCTCAAATGCCAATTTCTTGCTGCTGTAATGGAAATTAAAATTCAGATGGTATTAAGCTTTGCTACTAGTGCAAAAGTTTCTTGATAGTCAACGCCAAATCATTGTGTATATCCTTTGGCTACAAGTCTGGCCTTATATCTGTCTAAACTGCCATTTGCTTTGAGTTTTAAAGTAAATATCCACTTGCAACCGATGGTCTTCGTCCCTTCATGAAGAGGAATTATTTCCTAAGTTGAATTTTTTTTAGTGCCTCCATTTCCACATTCATGGCTTCCTTCCATTTTGGATTAGCAATTGCATCCTACACATTAGTAGGAATATAGTTTCTAGACAATTGATTAGTAGTTAAAGCATAAGGTTCAAAGAGTCTCTTTGTTGAAACATAATTTCCAATTGGATATTTAGTATTAGCATTAGGATCTGGGTTATACAGTTGGCATGGAATGCCTTTGGTAGGTTTGGTAGAGCGTCAAATTTATGTATTAGGCATAGAAACAGTGTTTTCAAGCAGATTG
Source organism: Glycine tomentella (assembly GCA_007407185.1). Classification (NCBI taxonomy): domain Eukaryota; kingdom Viridiplantae; phylum Streptophyta; class Magnoliopsida; order Fabales; family Fabaceae; genus Glycine; species Glycine tomentella. The sequence goes on along the minus strand of PYAF01000695.1, from coordinate 18,965 downwards.
TGAAAGGGTGGTAAATGGTCAGTGTACCTCAATAGAGTTGGGAAGTTCTGAATCTGGATCATCCAAAGGAGATGCATTAGTTGTAGGTGTTAAATCTGTGATTTCAAGAGTAGGTGGAGTGATATTCTGACTGATAGTTGGTGTGGTATCATGTGGATTAGGAATTGGGACATTAGAGTGACTCGCCAAAGGAATGAAGGTCTGGTAGTCCACTGATACTTCTTCTCCAATGGATATTACAGTCTCCCCCTGAGAAGAAGGGTGGGACACTCCCTCTGAATAATATGCTTCAGTTTCCCTGAAAGAAACATCAAGAGTAATATACATTTTTCAAAGAACAGGGTCATATAAACGGTAACCTTTCTGAAGATCAGAGTAGCCAACAAAGATACACTTACAAGCACAAGGATCAAGTTTGTTATGAAGAACCTTAAGGATATGAATAAAGGCAGTACAACCGAAAACCCTAGGTTCAAGATTAGATGTGTAAGGGATGGAAAAAAATGATTGAAGTTTTACAAAAGGAGTTTGAAAACCTAGGACACTTGAAGAAGTCCTATTAATAAGATATGCAATGGAAATAACAGCCTCACCCCAAAAACAACGAGGAACATGCATGCCAAACAAAGAAGCACGAACAACCTCTAATAATTGTCATTTTTTCGTTCAGCCAACCCATTTTGTTGGGGTGTATACGCACAAGAAGTTTGGTGTTTGATACCGTGGGAGTCAAAATACTCATGAAAGAAGGTACCAAGATATTTCATGCCATTGTCGGATTGGAATATCTTGACAAAAGTTTGAAACTGATTTTTGACCATGTTACAAAACTTTGTAAAAACATCAAACACCTCAATCTTATGTTTTAAAAGGGAAATCCAAATCATACGAGTACATTCATCCACAAAAGTGACATAGTAGTTAGCACGGGAGAGTGAAGGAACATTTGCAGGACCCCAGACGTCTGAATGTATAACTTGAAAAGGAAAATTACTTTTATTCAAATTGGGAAAATAAGGAACACGGTGGCTTTTAGCCAATTTACAAAAAGAACAGTGGAAATAAAAAAGACTCAAAGATGTAAACAAAAGACAAATGACCTAATCTACGATGCCATAACCAAATATCGACAAAAGCTTGTGATTTATTAAATATGGTACACGCCCGAGTCACTAAAGATGGAAGGTGTGTCCCAAGTTCCAAATAATAGAGATCCCCATGTTTAACACCACAACCAAGCATCTTCCTCTTATGGATGTCCTGAAAAAAACATAAGGTAGGTCCAAAAACAATAGAGCAATTATGGTCAGTAGTCAACTGACTAACAAATAAGAGATCAAATTCTAAATTGGGAACACAAATAACTGAGTGAAAGGTGAAATTAGGGGCCAAAGTTAGGGATCCTTGACCGGTAATATGGGAAGTTCCCCCATTAGTAGTAGAGATAAAGGAGTGGGAACAAGACCGAAAATCATGCAACAAGGAGGAGTCCCGAACCATATGATTTGAGGCTCCTGTATCAATAATCCAAGTAGAATTCCTACTTTGTGTAGAAAAAACAAAATGCTTACCCAATATGCCTGTATGCACGAAATTTTCCTGGGGAGGAGAAGAGGAAGTCTCAGAGGAGGAGGTTAATGTTATATCTGGAAGTTTCTTGTGGAGACGTTTTGTAAAATCCCACCAATCAAGATATCCGATTAGTTCATAGCAGCATTGCTTTGAGTGACCTGAATTACCACAATTAGAGCAAATAAGTGAAGTATTTACCATAAGGTTTGTCATTGCGAGGGCGATTAGGAACCCGAGCCTGATGAGAAAGGAACGTCGTGCCATTAGAAGTTGGTTTAGGAGCACCCATGGTTTGGCGTTGGTGAAAGTCATGACGGAAATAGGCATAAGTGTTCTTAAGGTCAAGTTTAGGGTCCTTACGAAGAATTTCTCCACGAACTTGATGAAAGTTAGAGTCCAATCCGGCCAAAAAAATGTGAACATGAAGGCGAGAGAGGGTCGAACGACTATGGATGACATCGTCCACAGTGTTGGAGGATTGCAAGAGATGATTGATTTCTTGAAACAGAGAGAGAAGTTCATTATAATAGGTAGAGAGAGGCCTACCCAATTGCTTCATGGAGAACGATCGTAGGTTCAAGTCGAATAAGCAGCTTTCATCAGACCCATCGTAGAATGTCCAAGAGGCTGCATCCCAAATTTTGTGTGTGGTTTCCAATCGGATAAATAGTTGCATAAGGCTAGGGTTCATATAATCAATTAGCCAACTTTTGACTCTCTTATTGTCGATAACCTAGGCATCATAGGAAGGATCAAAAGGAAGAGGCTTTGAAGTTTTTCCTGTAAGAAAACCAGATTTGTTGCATGCACCAATATGCATATCCATCAGTTGAGACCATAATGGGTAATTGGAATCATCCAAGATGACGGTTAAGGGAAGAGATGATTGATCTTGATGAATCACAATATTTGGGGTAAAAGAGGGGTTCGTTGAGGAAGAATTGGTGGTGGCATAATCATAATTGGGTCGAGGATCAATTTGGGAGATAAGGGAATTAGAGATACGATGAAATTAGGATTTTAGGGAAAAAAATCATGAAGGAAGTTTCAGGTATGGGTAAAAAAATGAATAAAGGGTGGGTGAGGAGGAAAAAATATAAGGTGGGACTAAGGAAAAAAAATAATAGTTTTGTGGAACATTACTGGCTCTGGTGCCATGTTACGTTGAACAATAACTTTAGCATTGAAACCTGTTACATTGAAGTGCTTATTCTTTTCTCCTCAAACGAGAATATTTATACAAATAAAAGTAAAAATTCAAACAACGAAACCACATCCACCAAAAATTCATGAAAGTAACTTAAATTGCACATACAAGTGAACTACAAAAAAAAAAATGAATCATGTAATACGACAAGGTGATTCTGAAAGCAGTAGCAGTGTCTATACAACTATTAGAATCCTTCAAAATGATATCAAGTCCTCCAACATACAAAGTAGGGTCGTAATTGGTCAAAACAACAGCATAGTAAGTGACCGCACAACCATAATGAGACCCCAATGTTATGAAAAATCATCAATTTCCTCGAGGGAACAACATGGCCACGCTCCGATGCGACAACCTCGGAGCAGGAAAAAAGTGATTTTTTGCGGCGTGAGGTTTGAGCTTAGTTGGTGGGTTTAATAAATCTAGGGTTTATGGTGAAAAATTGGGTTGGAAAAGGGGGGTTCTGATTAGTGGGTGCAGCAGAAGAAGAAATAGGAAGAAAAAGAAGGGAAGTGAAACATAGCACTGAGAGGGACACTCCCCAGATCGGTAAAAACAATGGTGGGTTCGAAAACGGCGGTAGTGGACAGGAGTCACTACAACATCACAAAGAGCGAGGGTGAAAGAGATGAGAGAAAATAGGGTTCACAGAGTGGAAAGGAGTTAAAATATGAAAGTAATAAAAATTAAAAATCATCCTTGGTTTAGTGTCTTAAACTCTCATTTCTTTGGTAGTGTCTTCTAAAACGGTTTTCGAAAACCCATCGTCGAATGACAAATCATTCTAAGACGATTTTTGCAAAACCATCTTTGAATGGTAGTTTCTAAGACGGTTTTGCGAAAATCGTCTTAGAATGATTGTATTTATTTACAAATATGCCACCGCATTTAAAACGATGACGGTTTTGGCACAACCATCGTAGAACGTGTGTCATAAAAGGCTTGTTTTCTAGTAGTGTGAATTGAATGAGCACCACCAGTCAAAATGTGGTCAACATATATAGTTATGAAATAATTCAAATCATGTTCAAATTACGTATAAATATGAGAAAATTTTAGGAGGGACCTAACACTGTCACTCTCTACACTAAATCTAAGAAGAACTTAGTTTTACACTTATGTGTCTTGTTAAAGACAGTCAACTAACAAAGAGAAAGTGCATCAAACATACCATGCTTATTATAGCTATTCATTCAATTAATATTCTTCACATGCATAAAACTATAATGATCATCTTTCTCACGAAAATATTCAAAGATGTGAAAGAACCTACTCAAAAAATATATGTTATCTACAGGCATAGACTCATCCAAGTTATAGTAATAATTCATATCAAATGCCAGAGAGGATAAAATCAAATAAACCACTCATATGTATAATGTAACACCCTGAAATTTCAATAACTGCAAATGTATGGTTAAAATGTTTCTTACACAACTATTTGATGTAAGTGTTAGGTTATGTGAGATTTGATTGGTGTATATTTAAATTATTTGTGTGAAACATTAACTAGAGATATTACAAAAATGTTTAAAGAGAAATGATCATATTACCCTTCCTTTGAAGTAAAAATTACGAAAATGCCCCTAGATATTTTGGATAGATATTTTAAGGTGAAAATTACATGAATACCCTTGGATATCTTTGAAATTACAAAAATGCCCTTGAGTCAAAATTACACAAATACCTTTAGATATTTTGTTGAGATATTTTAGAATGAAAATTACAATCATACCCCTAGGATAAATGACAAATTACCATAGCACCCTTGAGGTTAGAATTACCAAGACACCCTTAGATATTTTGTGTAAGTTTGATGAAATTACAGAGTACCCTTGGATGACAAATTACCAAAATATTTTTGTGACAGAAAGCCTCATAATAGAATTTCTATGAATTTTATACGGTTGTAACTTTGAAATTTTATCCAGGAGAATTCAAGCATCAGAAAAATATGGAAAAATGATAAATAGAATCTGTGGAATTTTCTCTTAATTGTAGGATGAATAGACTTATTCAATAAGATGGTTTAGTAATTTTGATGATTAGAAGCAGAACGGACCAATCAGAATTAAGATAAGAGCAGTCTTGTATGTAAGGTCTGTGTAGCACTTTGTATAGACTGCTTGTGAGCAATTTATACTATAATTGAAGTCAGTCTCTCGAAAACTCTAGAGTTCTATTATTTAATATTATCCTTTAGGTAGAAGAGTTCAAATTGAACTTTACTTCCTCTTAAGGAATGCCATGTGTGAAGTCATGTTGGAATTGAATTCTTCTTCTTCATAAAAGGTGACATGTGGACACAAGGAGAACCGCACAATTTTCTTCTCTTTAAGGAAATGAAAACATGATATAGAAAGAGGAAAGGAAGATAAAAATTTCCCCTTGGCTAAAGAGAATACACGTAGAGAAGAGAAGAAAAAGGGATAAGAAGTCATCATGCTTTACAAAATATTTTCACAAGATAACATGAAAGGAAGAAAATCTTCTTTTCCTTCCTTGTAGGCCACGTGAAAATGGAGAAAGAAGGAGAAGCTTCATGACTTAGACAAGTGGAGGGACACTTGTAAAGGAGTCATCATGGCTTAGAAGATTTTTGTAAAATTGGAAGATATTTAGCAAGAGTCATTATAAGCTTGGTTAGGATGGAATGGAATGAGATGAAACTAAGTTCTGATGAAACCAAATGGGAATAACTAGCTAGAAAGGGTAGAAATGTCCTTGAATATTTTATTATTTTTCAAACTCTATATAAAGGGAGAAAGGCCTTAAGTGGAAGTCATTTTTCCAAGCTTCCTTTCTACCAACATTCACGTGAATCGCTCTTCTCCCATCTCTTTCATTTCACTTTCGTCCTTTCCTTTTCAAAGCCTAAATCAAGTAGAAAAAGACCCCACTTTCTTGAAGAAATCACGTGTAGAAGAGCTAGCATATTAGGAAGAGATAAACAAGCTTAGCAAAGAGGTTATAAGGTATGTATAGGGAAGCTTTATGATAAAGATAGTTTAAGTGTTGTTTGTGTTTGAATAAGTGTTTGAAGTTCATGTGTTGTTGTGTTTCCATGAATCTCTATGAAGTTCATGTGTTGCTAAGTTTTTCTATGAATCTTTGTACATGAATGATATGTTGAGTTTCTGTACATGAGTATCAAGCTGAGTTCTGTACTTGATTTATGTTGAATTTCTGAGTAAAGTATATGAAACAGTGATTAAAGACTGATGTTGAAAATAAATATGAGTTGATAAAATGAAAAGAGTTATGCATTAAGTGAATCAGTTTCATGTGTCTCATGTGCATAAGAGTTGCCTCATAGAGGAGGCATGTCAGATAGTTACAAGGACTGAGTCCGTGTGATCAGACAAGAGAAGTCTGAGCTAGAGGGTGACTCTTGCGGTGAGGAATCACGCCACCCATGATGATCACATGAAGTGTGGGTGAAAACCTGTGCAACACTGTCAGATCAGTTCTTGACCACTGGGATGGGGCTATCTTGACAATTGGTACCAAATATTGAAAGAGTTTAAGAGAATAATGCATCATGATAAGAGTCTAAGAGAATCATGCATCTTTGAGAATGTTGTTATGAATATGTACATATTGAATATATTCTGTTGCTTAAATTATGTTTATCATAAACTTACCCTGTATTTTGTATCTGTGGTTGACACCTGTTATGACCTCGATTTTATTCGAGCGAGCAGATGAACAGCAAAGAGAGACTATTAGCTGTTTACAAGTAGAGGATTTTGTTTAAAGATGGTATGTTTGAAGATGTATTCTTTTGTTACAGAGTGTTTTGAATTAGTTGTACTATGTAATAGAACCAGTGTCAGTTTGTAATCTTATTATATATATTACTTCAGATTTATAAATATTACTTAATAATGAAATTTTCTTGGAGTATCAGTTATTGGCAAAATTTTGTTATATTCAGTTGAGTGCTTTTAAGAAAATTGAAAAGAATTTTTCATTAAAAATCAATAATAATAAGATGGTAAGTCGAGGTGTTACATATAAACTACTTACAAAACCTAATTCTTAATTATAAATTTCAAACTGCACAATCATTCAATAAAAATAAAATGCTCACATATGACATATTAGAGAGAAGAGAATAGAACTTCAATGACATATTATAAAAGAGAAGAGAGGGATTGGGGAAGAAACAAACATCGGCGACGACAGAAACACCAAAAAGGGCACGTCGGAGAGGACAGTGAGGGAGGATGACAGCAGCGGTGACACTCACAAGTTTGGGTTCCAGGTTTTCGAGAGACATTTGGGTTCTCAGACCACAAGCTAGGGCTCTAGGTTTTTGCGATATGTTTGGGTTCTCAGATGTGAAGAATGGGTTCTGAGTTTGGGCATGACTAATATTAGAAAAATAACAACATCAATTTTAATAAAAAACTGATATTAACTTACCAATCACAACATTGGTTTTTATTAAAATCGATATTAAGGAAATGATACCAACATCAGTTTTATTAAACCGATGTTAACTTACCTATAACAACATTGGTTTTAATAAAACCGATGATGTTAACTAACTTATGTTATTTATGAATATGCCACCGTGTTTTTGTTAACATTAATTTTATCAAAAAATGATGTTAAAGTAGCGATGTTGAAAACATTCTTTCTAGTGGTGAACAAATAATATAAATATATAAAAATATGTAACAAAACAATTTTTATAAGGGAAAAAAGGTTATGCATTGACAATGTAATTTTTTACAGAGCTGATTGTAACCCACAAGTATGATAAGTTTGTTGATTCTTAAAATAATTCAATCGGTGATTTGTGATTGAATGATAATGTAAAATTATTTTATACTATTAGTGCATAGACATTAAACTCTTTTAATAAAAGAAAATAGTAGTATATACATTGAGAGTGTAAATAATTTTTACACCATCCTTTAATTACAATTCACCATATATGTCAATGTTGTTGTCTTTAAAAAAATGTCAAGATTGTTGACTATACACTTTCACTATATAGAAACTAAGTTCTTTTTATAATTGTTTGTCATATAGAATATTTTAGTATAGTATGTGGATTTTTATAGAGATTAATATTGTCAATATTTTAGTTAGTTATAGTTAAAAATAAAATATATCAAAGATAATTATATTGAGATAGCTTATTAAATATTCTACTATAAACTACATTTTTAATAGACAAAAAAAGGTCATATACTAATAGTGTAAAATTATTTTATACTATTTATTAAACTATCATATATTATAAGTGTTGACTTTTACAAAATTATCTTAAAAGTCATAACAACGATGATTTGTGCTTAAATGATAGTTTAAAACTGACTTACACTTTCAGTTCATTATTAGTAAACTATTTTTAATATACTTTTCATCCTATTAAACAATAAGAGTTCTCAATTCTTTTGACTATATTACTTTAAAAAACACAATATAGAAATAATTATATATGAAAAAATAGGTATTAATTAATGAATTAAAATACTCTCATTATATATGATTGGTTAGGGTGGACTACCATCATTGGTGATCTACCATAGACCACCATTGGATTGATCTTAATCTCGGAATACAATGGTGCACACTCTAAATCATAGCACCACCATCTCTTGTTGTCAACCATTGCTCATTGTCGCTGACCACTATTGTCATTGTCAAAGATGATTTCCAATTATGACGTTTCGTTTCTCTTTTCCCCACCGCCTACATCAACATCACACCCCTCTCTCCCTCGACTACCTTCTTCCCAACCATGTTTCCATGGTTTAGTTCCCTAACCCCTCCCGTCCACCCACTCTAGAACAACCAGGAATTTTACAATTTTTAGCCATAAATAGTGACAAACCCCATTGAAATCAAAAAACAAAATTTACGAATTGTAAGATCTAGAAAAAAGAAGAAGGCTTACAAAATCGTCGGAAGGAACCAAAAAAAAAAATTGACCCAAATTTGAGAAACCAAAAAAAGATTCAAGTTTAAAAATTGCATATCAAATAATTAAGGCTTAAATATCTTTTTATTCCATGTAATTTAGCATTTTTTTTGGTTCATGTAATTTTTTTTGTTGGTTTTAGTCCTTGCAAATTATGTGTTTTTTTTCATCCTTAAAGCAGTTTAGATAGCGCTTTGAATATTGAAAAATTCTATCTAAATTGCTTAAAGGACAAAAAACAAAAAAAAATATATGCAGGGATGAAAAGTAAAGAAGTGCTAAATATTGCAAGGACTAAAAAGTAAAAAGATATTTAAACCTATATTTAATTACATGTGTATTGTTGGCGTGGATGTCGTTAGCCACATTAGCAATGAATTTAACGTTGTTAATGATAAGGGACCAAAAATTATGGAATCTACAAACCTGGTTTTAATTATGACCAACCATTAGCAATGCAAATTATAAGAATGTTAGGATTGTGTGATGAACATTCTACTTAAGTGTTTCAGTGTTAAATATTCTTAAGAAATAGATATAAACATGCATTCTGAGTTGCTCAAAACACTACTCAGAAAGGTTGTCTCAAAATTATTGTCAAGAGTAAGAGCCTCAGAAGATCTTTTGAAGACCATATGCATGATGAAGAGTGTTTTCCTCCAAGTATCTGATCTTGGAAAAATACAAGACAACAAGGCCTTGCATAGAAGACATATCAAAGGTTACAAAGAGAGCATCAAACATCTAATGAAACTACATTAGAGTCTACATTAGAATGATGAAGAACTTGACTCTAAGAACTAAACTTCAAAATGGTTCAAGCTTGCACCTCAAGGACAATATCTTGTCTTCCATATGCAGTCACTAAAGAAAGATGACTTATCAGACGATTAAGGTTGAAGACATCACATCTCCCAAATGGAGCCACACATATTGAGTGCTCAGGAGAAGATTGAGGTTGAATCATTTCTAGATGCAACCAAGTTGAAAGATGAAATTGTCCATAAAAAGATCTTATGTGTATGTAACATCATAATTGAAGACTAAAGCCATTATGTTGTCTAACCTTGGATAAAATACTAACACAATAACAATTGTTCCTTCAATTTCTTTTTATGAAACAATCTACTTCAGAATGCTTTGGGATGTGAATATGCATTAATTATGATGAAGCTATGTTACTTTAGAAACCCATATTAGTTGTACTTCATCAAAATTTCTACTTCAGTTTGAATCTTTTCTCAGCTAACATTAGAATCACCATTTTGATGTATCTTCAAAATGCTCATAAAAAAAGTCCAAATGCCTGTGTTATGTGTTATTGTTGCCCTTATCATCCAACTACCTCTTGCCATTACCTAACCACCACCAATCAACTTGCAACCACCTACTACTATACCATCCCTCTCAACAAGTGTCCCACTACCATTGAATCAACACCTCCACCACCACCAGCACAACCTCCTTCACCACCAAAAGTTCAAGAGTGACGATGATGTTGTGTTGTCATTTCTATCTCTGAACCCTTAGTCTTCTTGTTTATGACAAAAGAGGGAGAAGTTTAAGATAAATTTTGATCTTGTAAAGTGTAACACCCTGAAATTTCGATAACCGAAAATAGATGTTTGATGTATTTCTTGTGTTATTTGACTATTGATTAGTTTAGATTAATTGAAATGTTATGTGAATTATCCATGCGCAATTGCTTGGTGTAGATGTCAAGTTATGTTGAGTTGTTTGAGTTGCGTTGTAATTGTGTGATTTCGAGTTTGACCCAAAAATCTATTTTAGTAAAATCACCATTCACTGAACCATAAATTTTAAAATTGGGCCAATTCGCCCAGGCGAATTTTGGAAGGCTTTTTGGCTCGCCTGTGCGAGTCAAGACGGTTTTAAAAGCATGCAACAACCTTCAAATCACGAAAAATGGTCTCCTTCACCCTTAAAACCAGCACCCAACCCTCCTTCTTCTCCTCCAACACCCACAGCCGGTGACCGCCACGAGCCGCCGTTTCTTGTCGTTGGACCACCGCACGAAAACGAACACTTTAATTGGAGCAGAATCTTCAAAACTCAACTCAAGGATTCGGTATAGAACGGAGCCTCCAATCCTCCTTTCTTGGTTTCCTTGAGGTAATCTTAGTTTCCTTTGTCTTCTTCTAGCTAGTTTAAGCTTCCCTTAGTGTCTCTTGTGTTTTGGGTACCGTTGTTGGGAGTTTTACACTTCCTTTGAAAACCCTTTGAAAATGAGATGTTGTAAAAGTCTCCTTTTTATGAAATTGATGTCATTTTTGTGATCCTTTTTGAACCTTGGTCACATTGGTGTGGTTGGAATTTCAAAATGATATTTTTTGATGTGAACTCCCAAAACACCGTTTAGCCCCTTTTCGATTTGAGTGGGTATTTGACACCAAATGTTAATTTTGACCTTGCCTTTGAAATCTATGCTAAATTATATTCGATTTGGTATATAGAGCTCTGCATTCGAACAAGCACACGTATTCTAAGGATCCCAAAACAACACCGCTAGGCTATAATAGGGAGAACTCCTAGTTAAGTAAGGGGAGTTTATTATTTGGTCATAGTTTTGGTACTATAGTTGGGGGTCAGGGTGTCCAACTATGAGGATATTTGCCTGTCCCTGCTGTGTGCTGGTTTTTCAAGAAAAATTATGTTTTTAACTAATGGGATGCGATGTATTTATGATTGATGTGTGTTTGTTCCTGTTTGCTCGTTTTCAAGAAAAACTATGTTTTTAATTAATGGGATGCGATGAATTGACTTATTGATGGATAAAACTATGAATGATGTTGATGTTGTAATTGATTGGATTTTTGGAAAAAGTCTTAATTACAGAGGAGACTCTGTCCAAAATTTTATAATATGTCTTCCTATTTAATTCTTTATTAAATTTTTAAATGGGTATAAAAGTGTGTTTTCTATATTGTAGTCCTCCTCTTTAATTTAGAATTTTCCTAAAATACCAGTCTTATGGTAATATGGATTGTGGATGAATGAGGTGATATTGATGTCATTGATAATGTTGAAATGAGATGTTATTGATGTGTTGGTGATGATTGAATGAGATAATGATGATGTGTTTGATGATGTATAAATGATATAATAATGATGTGGTTTATGATGTTTAAATGAGATGATGATGAAATGGATGTTGATGTTGAAATGAGATGAAGTTGATGTTTATGAGGATAATGTTGAAATAAGATGAATTTCATATATATGATGATGACATCAAGATGAGGTGATGTGTATGTACACTGATACCCATGGGGGTGCATGATTGGTCATCCATGTAGGGAAAGATTTATTCCTGGCCATGGTCATACATTGATGGTGCCATGGTTGTATGTTGTGTATATACATGTGGGGTGCAGTGACCGGTTGGTTATCCTTGCGGGGAAGGATTTGTTCCTAGCAACGGTCAGTGCATCGGTGAGCCCACATTGGCATGTTATGTATGTACATGGGGTGTATGACTGGTCATCCTTGTGGGGAAGGATTTTTTCTTGGCCATGGTTATACATTGATGATGCCCATGTTTCATACTTCATGTTCATGGATGGAAATAGAATGAAGGCACACGCATACCTGTGGGTTTCAGTGGGCTGAAAATCAGGTACTAAGGGGTCATCAGGTTTGGAATTCCCTAGCGACGTTGGTTAATCACCGGGGGAAAATGGCCAGTGCACGACAGGGTGGCCCTGATAGGCGGTGAATCATTTTTCCTTTGAGAGGCTATTTTCGGGATATGGTACCACATTGCATGCTGATAGATGAGTCAGGTGCATGCATCAATCTATGCATGATTGTTTGAGTTGTGCAATGCATTGAATGATCGATTTGTTTAATGTGTATTGGAATAATGGACTTTTGTTGCTGATTGTGATGAGTAATGTTGTTTCCTTCCCAACTGCTACTGTATGATGCTTGTTGGTTTTATATAATAAACTCACTCTTGCATTTGTTGTACCGTGTGGTTGGTATCTGTGATGATCGTGAACTTTCGTTGTGAGCAGATGAGCAGCATTAGGTGACTCTGGAGGGAGATTATTTTGTTGGAGCAGCCAAGCCGACATGATGACGTTGGAATTCTTTTTGGGAAAAAGTTGTGTTTTGTTAATCAACTCTTTCTTAGTTAGTTCTTCGATTCTTTTGTTGGTCATGTAAGATTCCAGGTGTAAATATATGTAAAACCAAATTAAGTTCTGACATGTGAATGATATGTACTGGTATAATACATATATATACATGTGTATTCAATCATGTACTTGTATCAGGTGTATGATAATTGTATTATCGCGAAAAATTTACTACCATTTTCATAATCAAATTAATGGAGTTTTCATTAAAAATTGAAATTGCACGATTAGAGTTAGTAATACCGTAGCGACGTGGCGGGTCGTTACATTAGTGGTATCAAAGCAGGTCGAACCTTTTTTTGGCCGGTGAGTTATGAGTCTGATGTGTTTCTCTGTGCATGTTGTGTTGCTTGTTGAATGTTTGATGTTTGGAGTAATTGATTGTTTTATGGTTAATTGAGTTGTTTGCGTTTGAGATTGACTTACATTGTTGTGATGCATATGTTGTGGAGGTTTATTGATGTGGTTATGACATGTTTGTATTGATGTCTGTTATACCATGAGTTCCAATGCCTTGTCATAAGTTATCAGACTGTACATCTGGATAATTCGTGAGGTGCAAAGGAACATTATGGCAAGCAGTCGAGAATACAAAGAGTGAAGAATAGGTGTTAATGTCTCGAGGGAGAACTATTGTAGATGAGTGATTTCTCGAGGCACCAACTCTCTATAGTAATTAAGTGAGTGTAGAATTGTATTGTTCTTTTGTTGTGTGTATCCCTTCCATGTTCTCACTTCTTGGTGTGCGCAAGGAGTGATGGCTGGTAGGAATGACTATGCAATAGTTTATGTTCTCCAACTTTGAGGCTGAAGGTCAAGCTGTGACTTGGGAAACCTTCAAGAGCGTATTTATGGAGAAATACTTTCCTGAAAATGTTAGAAACAAGAAGGAAATGGAATTCTTAGAGCTTAACCAAGGAAGATTTGGGATTCCGTTACTTGTGCTATTTGATTCCGGTGCAACCCATTTGTTTATATATTGCTTGTGTATAGAGAAACTTAAACTTTTTGTGTCTTCTTTGAGTAATGATCTTGTGGTAGAAACCCCAACTAGTGGTTCTGTTTTGACTTCTGATGTGTGTTTGAGTTGTCTTGTAGAAATTTCTGGTAGAAAATTCCTTATTGATTTGATTTGTTTGCCTCTCAGCCAAATTGATGTTATTCTGGGTATAGATTGGTTATCTTCCAACCATGTTTTGTTAATTTGTTTTGATAAAATTGTGGTGTTTGGTGATCCTGAGGTGAGTAATAGTGGGATGTTTATCTCTGCCAACCAAATTATGACATCTTTGAAAGAAAATTCTCAAGTATGCCTAACCTGGAAGTAGAGACTAAGGTTTCTCTAGGTGACCCCCCTGTTGTCAGAAAGTTTCCAGAAGTGTGTCCTGAGGATATATCTGGTTTATCGTTTGAAAGAGAGATAGAGTTTTCTATAGATTTGGTACCTGGTGCTGGACCCATATCCGTAGCCCCTTATAGGATGTCTCCTATAGAGTTAGCTAAGCTTACGAAACAGTTAGAAGAGTTGTTGGAATTCCTTTTGGGAAACAGTTGTGTTTTGTTAATCAACTCTTTTTAGTTAGTTCTTCGATTCTTTTGTTGGTCATGTAAGATTCCAGGTGTAAATATATGTAAAACCAAATTAAGTTCTGACATGTGAATGATATGTACTGGTGTAATACAGATATACATGTGTATTCAATTATGTACTTGTATCAGGTGTATGATAATTGTATTATCGCAAAAAATTTACTACCATTTTCATAATCAAATTCATGGAGTTTTCATTGAAAATTGAAATTGCACGATTAGTGTTAGTAATACTGTAGCGACGAGGCGGATCGTTACATAAAGTGCATCTTTTGATTAATGAAATTAGTTTTTGGAGAACTCTAGATGCTTGTTAAGTGTTTATTTTCGTTGTTGCTTTTATGTTTGTGTGATCATTCTTCATACTTATCTCTTTATTATGCATTAAGGTTGTCAAACTCAGGAGGATTTTGTACATGTTTTACATATATATCTGCTCTATTTCATAACTCATAATCATGCCTTACCATCTCTATCTTATCATTATGTTTTATCTTGGTCAAAATTTATATTGTTTGTCATCATAAAAAAAGGGAAGATTGTTAGGTCTGGACAGTCCACTGACTATTGGATGACCTATCATATCTTAGATTTTGATGATTACAAGATTATAAATTATTGATGGAGTATGAGTTATTGTTAAGTAAACAGTACCTACTAGTGTCCAAACAATGTTAGCTACAAAGGGAAGTGCACGATCATGCTTTTCAAATTTCAATTATGCCTCTCTTTATTTGAATTGATAACATTTGAATTTAAGGAAATGATAGAATAGAAGGAAATAGAGGGAATTTGCAGAATATTTTCAAGGGTCACTTTTGTCGCGGAAGAGGAGCACATGCAGTTGTCTGTACTTTTATTCCTATCCTCTTCAGTCATAGTGTGCCACATGATTTTGTCTCCAACTATGAGACGACATTCATATCAAGGCTCAATACTAATCTTGTAACGGATCCTACATTGAAGTCTATAAAAAAACATCTCCTGATAAATGAATGTGAAAAATATATCAAGTGAAAAATGAGCACAAGTTCTTTAAAGTGAAACTTTGCTAAATTAGTGGATGACATACACAACACTTAATCTTTTCATCCTTTGCTAAGAAATTTTATTTGTATTTGAGCTTAATTTTTATCCACTCTTTGAGTGTTATTAAATCATTGTATTCATTCAAACTTCTATTTATGAAAGCTAGGAGTGACTTAGTGTTAAACAATACTTTGGTGTACTCAGATTGTTTCTATAATATGTGTAGAATTTCCCAACCCAACAAAGTATCCCAGACTATTTGAGTGTGTTTCAACTTATATAGTTCATGGTCCATGTGGTCGCACCAAAAAAAATTCCCTATGTCTGAAAGATGGATGTTCAAAATATTTTCCAAAAAAGTTCACATTATCCACTTCTGTTGACATCGATGGTTATGCAGTTTATCGACGAAGGGACTCATGGATATCGATTGTTCTCAAGGACATTGTACTAGATACTAGATAATAGATACATGGTTCCTTTTAATCTGCTACTGCTAATGAAATACAATTATCACACGAATATTAAGTATTGTAACAAAAGCAATTCTATTAAGTACTTATTCAAGTACATTAATAAGGGTGTTAATAAGGTGACAATGGAAATTGAAAATGAACCCGGTGAATTGAATAAAGCGAATGATGTTGATGAAATCAAACTGTATTATGATTATAGGTATCTTTCACCATATGAATCTATATGGTGTATATTCTTTTTTGATATTCGTCTAAAGTGGCCTTATGTCCATCATTTGAGTTTTTACTTGCCACATCAACAAATGGTTTTGTTTTTAGACAAAAAAAACATATTGATAATGTATGTGCTGGAAATGTTGGGAAGAAAACATGTTTTGTTGCATGGATGCAAACAAACTCTAAATATCAAGAAGTACGATTTCTTACATTTGTTGAGTTCCCAGAATCATTTGTATATGACACTAAAGAAGATGAATGGTATCCACATCAAAAAGGTTTTTCAGTGGGTAGACTTAACAATTACCTCCAAGGTTATGGTTGTAACCACCACTTCACTCTTTCATTTTATTCGTATTTATTTTATTTGCAGCGGATAATTTATTTTAAAAAGACCAATGATTAATTGAAAATAAGTGAAGTTTTGAAAATGATTTTGAAATAAAGGTTTGATAGTAAATCTTATTGGATTTATCCACAAGTAGATTGGAAAACATAAAAGGCTATGTCATAACA
>PYAF01000694.1:0-13253 GCA_007407185.1 Glycine tomentella | reverse complement strand
TTATCTGGTTCGAAAATTGGCACAGGAAGAGGCTTTGTTGCCAGAATTAAACTATCTTGAAGGCAATTATAAAAAGGGACATCTGAACTGAAGAAAAACACATTCCCTTACCTGTAAACATCATTCTAAACCTCTGGAATTCAGAATCAAGGCTAGGGTTTTTACTGCAGAATCATGTTTTCCATGATAGCTTTTGTGTTCTTGATGCCTATGTCAGGCTAAACTCTGTATTGTGGTTAGGCCAAGAACCGATGTGAACTCCTCTGTAACTTGACTGGTATTGAATGAGATTGTTATGATTGTTTTATTTTACTCTGTTTTTAATTGTTTTATTCTTACTTAGAATTGGTCATTCTACTTAAGTGTTGAGGGTTAGGATTCGCAATAGGGATGTTGGGATTCTAATTTCTGATCCAAGTAAGATAACAATTGTTCATTGCCTAGGGATAGGGATGAGTGATTGCAGGAACTTATAATATAGCCTTTTAAATGCTTAACTTGATAGAATTCACTAAGGGATTAGGGTTTTGATTCAGGTTAAAGGGTTAATTCACTAAGGGATTAGGGGTTAACTAAATTAGGAAAGATTTATTCTCTGAGCAATCAAAAACAATCAAACTTGATAACCGGTTAAGTGAAAGAGGTAGGGAACAAAGGGGATTGAGTCCTGACCACAATTATTTCTCCCATTGGTAACAACCCAACTCAATTTACTGCAACTTAAAGTCTTTAATTTCTGTTTTTATTTCAATACTCAAGACAACAACCAAATTCTTTTACAAATTCTTTCTTTTTACTTCCAATTGCTTAGACCTAGAATTACTGTGAATTTCACACCAATCCCTATGTAGATGATACTTACTTACCCACTTTATTACTTGAAACGAGCGGTGCACGCAGTGTCGCAACAAGTTTTTGGCGCCATTGCCGGGGATTGGTAAACCGACTTTACAGTAATTTTAATCTTTGAAATTGGAATTTTTGTTACTAATCGCTTCTCTGAGTTTTATGCGAGGTTCGGTCAATTCTAAGGAGTTACAGTTCGATCCTGAAATAGAGAGAACCATCAGAAGGAGGCTAGCGAGACAAAGAAGGAGAGAAGCTGAAAATTTTGACTTTGATTCAATCCCTGAATTAGAGTCTGAAGCAGAGATGGCTGAAGAACAACATAATCAGCCAAGAGCAACACCAGAGGATGAACTAATGGAGGAAATTCTAGCTCCTATGTTCACAAGACCAAACTCCAGTATTGTGAGACCACCAATCCAAGCAAACCATGTAAGACCTTGAATTTTAAGCTCTGTGATTAAGGTATATAATCATGCATTGGTTTGCCCGAAAAGGGAGCATTTAGCAGAAAACCCTGTAAGGGTTGCGGCGCTGATGGCGCCAGGTCTAGCGCCAGAGCACTGGAACGTGGCGCGCGCCAGGTTCACGCTGGGGGCACCATGGTCTCTGGAAAGTGGCGCCTGGAGCCCCAGGTTCGAGCTGGGAGCGCAGGAGCCTCTGTAGGTTCACGCTTGGGGCGCCAAGTTTTCCAGCTGGCGTGGATGGCACCAGATGTGGCGCCAGGGGCGCCAAGTTTTCCAACTGTCGCGAATGGCGCCAGATGCGGCACTGGGGGTGCCAGGCTGGCGCTGAGAGCGCCACAGGTCGGGCAGGGCCACTATTTAAAGCCCAAAACGTGAAAAACTGAGGAGAAAAGGCTTCTTCTTCCTGCTTCTGCCCTAGACCTCCATTTTAATCTCATTTCATTACCAAATGTGCGATTTCAGGTTAAAAAAAGGAGATTCAAGCCAAAGAAATAAGAAAATCAAGCTTAAAGTCCCACGCGATCCACGCCATGTTCTGCGCGATCCCCACCAAATACCAAGATCAGCCTCCCAACTCGAAGACTCCACGCGGTTAGCGTGGGAGCCGCGCTACCAGCGCCATCCATTTGAAGGTCTGGTGCAATCAGCGCCACAAGCTCTGGAGACAATTCCAATTCGTGCAACCCACGCGATCAGCGCGGGATCCCGCGCCATCAGCGCCATAAAGACGCTGTTTCCTGAATTAAAAAGATACAGTTCAAAAATTAGCCCAGAAAGATGCTCTGTTACTCTAATTAAACCATTCTATAAATACAAGGCCTCTAGGACTGAGGAAAAGACATTGGATACCATTCCACACATCTCCACACTTCCCTACATCATTCTAAACCCTTGGAAGTCAAGAATCAAGGCTAGGACACTGCAGAATCATGTTTTATTTGACAGCTTTGGTTTCTTTGAAGCCTATGACAAGCTAAACTGTGTATTGTGGGAAGGCCATGAACTGATGTAAACTCCTCTGTAACTTGACTGGTATTGAATGAGAATTCTTATTGTTTTATTTTACTCTGTTCTTCATTGTTATTCTTATTTAGAATTGGCCATTCTATTTAGGTATTGAGGGTTAGGATTCGCAATGGGGACGTTGGGATTCTAATTTCTGACCTTAGTAAAATAACAGTTATTCATTACCTAGGGATAGGGATGCGTGGCTGCGAAACCTTATAATATAGTCTTTTACATGCTTAACTTGATAGAATTCACCAAGGAATTGGGTTTTGGATTCAGGTTAAAGGGTTAATTCATTAAGGGATTAGGGATTAACTAAAGTAGAAAAGATTTATTCTCTGAGCAATAGGAAATAGCAACCCTCATGTTATAGTCTTTTACATGCTTGACAAGAATTGCTAAGGAATTAGGATTGTTGTTAAAGGGTTAAATTGCTAAGGAATTAGGATTGTTGTTAAAGGGTTAAACTGCTAAGTGAAAGAGGTAGGGAACATTAGGGATTGTGCCTGACCACAATTGTTTATTCCATTGGTAATACTTCAATTTATTTTACTGTTTATTTTAATTTCAGTTTTGCATTCAACACTCAACACAATTCTCCAAAATAATTTCTTTTTTGTTACTTCCAATTACTTAGAATTAATATTGCTGTGAATTTCACCCCAATCCCTGAGGAGACGATACTCACTTACCTATTTTATTACTTGAAACGATCAGTGCACTTGCCGTAGTGTGCGGGTTTTGCAACAAGCCTCATATAGATTGATGAGATCCTGGCAAGAGATGTTCCTAGTATATAGATGTAGCCTCCTACTTGGAGATGTTCCTATATACCTAGATGTAGCCTCTGCAGGATAGTGATGGAGACCTGCCATGAGATGTTCCTAAGATATAGATGTAGCCTCCTAATTGGAGATGTTCCTATATGCCTAGATGTAGCCTCTACAGGTAGTGGATTATGCTATGAATGGTTGTGGGCCGTGCTTGAGTCACCTGAGTATTGACAGGTGGATGTGATTTGAGATTTCTGATTGCTTGATGATTGTGAGAATGATGTTCTGATGTTGAATTTGAGAGTGGTTGGTTTGGATATACTATTTCATGTATATGTTTGAAGTGAACCAGGGGAAGGAAATACCTTCAAAGGCCCTGAGTTTACTGGGATTTTATATCTCACCCCTGTTTGTGGGACTTATATTTTTGCAGGTGATTCCTCAGGAGGAGCTGATAGATCCCAAGGCAAGAAGCCTATGCAGGGATAGTTATGATTTGTAAACCTTAGGCTAGATGATATGAGCATATGGCTCTGATGTTTTGTATACTGCCTTTGGTTTTGTTTTGTACCCTGAGGGGAGATGTATGTACAGTTTTGTACTAAGACACAGAAACTTTATGTATATTCACCATATTATCATGTACATAGTTATGTTAGTGACTTTTGACGACGTCACTCTTACGTTATGCTTCCAAACTGCTTAAACTCTGATGTTTATTGTTAATGATAGTAAT
Organism: Glycine tomentella; assembly: GCA_007407185.1. Lineage (NCBI taxonomy): Eukaryota > Viridiplantae > Streptophyta > Magnoliopsida > Fabales > Fabaceae > Glycine > Glycine tomentella. The sequence goes on along the minus strand of PYAF01000694.1, from coordinate 9,423 downwards.
TAAGGTAGGTTAATGACCCCGGTTTTAGTTGGGGCGTTACAAACCACTTTGACATTAATCCTTCATTGATTGCTTTGGTGGAACGCAGTCAGTTTGGTGGGGAAGACTTTGAAGACCCTAATGATTTCATTGACAGATTTCTGAGAATCTGTGACACTATCAGACACCAAGGGGTCTCAGATGATGTTGTAAGACTCAGCCTATTCCCTTTTGCTGTTAAGGGACATGCACTGAGATGGTTGAACAGACAATCATCAAATAACATCACTACTTGGGACGACTTAGTCTCAAGATTTTTCGCTTAATACTTTTCCATGGACAAATACAACAGGTTGGTAAATGAGATTACCAACTTCACTCAGAATGGAAGAGAGTCCCTGTGTGCTGCTTGGAACAGATTCCAAGAATTGATCAGGAGATGTCCACAATATGACATGCCTGTGGGTAAGCAAGTACATATTTTCTTTAATGGTATGACTCCTGAATCACGCATGATTGTTAATGTTGCAGCAGGGGGTACTATAAGGTCCAAAACTGCAGCTTAGACATATGAGCTTATTAATTCTCTGGCTCGTAATGAAAATGAGAGTATAACCATTCAGCCAAAGAGAGAACCAATCCAACTATCCAGTAATGATGCAATGCTTGCAGAGCAGAAGATTTTGGCCCAACAGCTGGCCAAGTTGACTGAGAAAATTGATAGATTACAAGTCTTTGCAGCCCAAGTTGCAGCCAGTAAACCACATGTCATATGTGAGTACTGCCAAGGTGAGCACGAATCTAATGAATGCCCTATTCTTGTTGGAGCTGACCCTGTGCAGGCTAATGGCATTTGGAATGATCAGAGACAGCAGCAGTCATACCAGTGAAACCATAATTTTGCTCCGGGAAACAACTATCAGAGAAAATTCCAAGGAGGCGGTTTAGACTACAAGTCTAACAATTACCTCCAACTTCCAGCTATTCCCAACAAGGAGATTTCTGAACTTGAAAAGGTAGTAATGCAGTTGTCCAAAACAACAACAAAACACATCCAGGCTACCGATGCCTTTATAAATGAGACCAGAGCTCACAGAACAAACCAGGATGCTTCCATCAGAAACCTGGAAAACCAGATTGGTCAGCTTGCAAAACAGTTGGCTGAGAGACCACCAGGCCAGTTCCCAAGTGACACAGTGATAAACCCAAGGGAACACGCCAAGGCTATTACAACCAGAAGTGGTAAGGTACTTACTCCACCACAAAAGCCTCAAGTGAGTAGAAAGGAAGCTGAGAAGAAAAATGCAGCAACTGATGCAGATGAAGAAAAAGCTGCAGAAAATTCTAAAGACCAAGATTCTGCACCTCCAAAGAAGAAATGGGATTTCTCTCGCTTTGAGAAACCCCCATATCCAATGCAGACCAAATAACAACTTCAGAAACAGCAGTTTGCCAGGTTTTTAGACATGTTCAAAAAGTTACACATTAATATACCATTTGCTGAGGCATTAGCCAATATGCCTAACTATGCAAAATTCATGAAAGAGCTTTTGTCTAAGAAACACAAACTGCAGGATTGTGAGACCATAGCACTCACTGAAGAGTGCAGTGCCATCATTCAAAGAAAGCTTCCTCCTAAATTGAAAGACCCAGAAAGCTTTAACATCCCTATTGCCATAGGAAATATCAATGTAGGGAGGGCACTCTGTGATTTAGGGGCTAGTATAAATTTAATACCATTGTCGATGTGTAAGTCCCTAGGTATCTCTGAATTAAAAACCCACTAGATTTTCCTTGCAATTAGCAAACCGTTCATTAAGGAAACCATCAGGGGTGATTGAGGATGTTCTAGTGAAGGTAGATAAATTCATTTTCGCTGCAGACTTTATTGTCTTAGATATGGAGGGTGAAAGTGAAATCCCTCTGCTGTTAGGAAGGTCATTTTTAGCAACTGCTAGGGCCTTAATTGATGTTTAGCAGGGAAAGTTAGAATTAAGAATGGATAATGAATCTGTTGTCTTTAATGTATTTGATGCCAGGAAACATCCAGCCGATGAACATGATTGTTTTAGGCTAGATGTGTTGGATAATGTGATTTGTGAAGGTACGACAGCAGAAATAACAGCAACAGCAGATGCAAAGAATACTGCAGAAGAAAATGCAGCAGCAGCAGAAAACATTGCAGAAATAGAATTTGCTGCAGAATTGCAATCTGCAGAAACCAGTGAACCTGTGCTAGAAGAGATGGAGAAAAAGGAAGATGATATTCCAGCGGGAGCACCTAAGGTAGAGCTGAAGGAATTTCCTGAACACTTGAAATATGTATTCTTAGGTGAGCAAGAAACATATCCAGTCATAATCAATAGAGGGATGGAATGGCATGAGGAAGAAAAATTGCTGAAAGTACTCAAGGAGCACAAGACAGCCATTGGCTGGTCTATTTCCGATCTTAAAGGTATAAATCCCTCCTTCTGTACTCATAAAATTCTTATGGAAAGTGATGTGAAACCAGTAAGGCAGCCACAAGTGAGTAGAAAGGAAGCTGAGAAGAAAAATGCAGCAACTGATGCAGATGAAGAAAAAGCTGCAGAAATGTGTGTCGATTACAGGAGGCTTAATGATGCAACCAGAAAAGACCACTTCCCACTCCCTTTCATGGACCAAATGCTTGAAAGGCTGGCTGGTCATGATTACTATTGTTTCCTTGATGGATACTCTGGGTATAATCAAATCCCAGTGGCACCAAAAGACCAAGAAAAGACAGCCTTTACATGTGCATTTGGGATGTTTGCTTACAGAAGAATGCCATTTGGACTGTGTAATGCACCTGCAACCTTCCAGAGATGCATGCTTTCCATTTTCTCTGACATGGTAGAGAAAGGCCTTAAGGTATTTATGGATGACTTTTCTGTTTTTGGCTCTTGCTTTACTTCATGCTTAGATAACTTAGCTAAAGTTTTAAAAAGATGCCAAGAGGCAAACTTAGTTTTAAACTGGGAAAAATGTCACTTCATGGTCAAGGAAGGTATTGTATTAGGCCATAAAATTTCTGAAATGGGAATAGAGGTAGATAGAGCTAAATTATTACTGATTGAGAAATTACCTCCTCCTATTAATATGAATGGTGTTCGTAGCTTTTTTGGCCATGCAGGTTTTTACAGGAGGTTCATCAAGGACTTCTCCAAGATTTCAAAGCCACTTAGTCAATTGCTAAAGAAAGACACTAAATTTTGCTTCACCGATGCTTGTCTTGAAGCATTCAACACTTTAAAGCACAAACTCACCACTGCACCTGTTTTAATAGCTCTGGATTGGAGTTTGCCTTTTGAACTCATGTGTGATGCTAGTGCTTATGTAGTAGGTGCAATTTTAGGACAGAGAAAAGAGAAGCACTTACATGTCATATATTATGCTAGTAAAATCTTAAATGAGGCACAAGTCAACTATGCCACCACAGAAAAAGAGATGCTAGCTGTAGTGTATGCTTTAGATAAGTTCAGGTCATATTTAGTAGGTTCTAAAGTGATTGTGTATACTGACCATGCAGCTCTAAAATTTCTGCTAAACAAGCAAGATGCAAAGCCACGCTTGCTGCGTTGGATGCTTTTATTGCAGGAATTTGATTTGGAGATCAGAGCTAAAGCTGGAGTAGAGAACAAGGTGGCTGACCACTTGTCTAGGATTCAGGAGAAAGACTTGCAAGATGGACCAGAGATAGAAATCAATGAGTCTTTCCCTGATGAGCAAGTGCTTGCTGTGCAATTCAGTTCATGGTTTGCTAACATGGCCAACTTCAAGGCTACTGGAATCATGCCTGAAGAATTAAATTGGCAGCAGAGGAAGAAACTCTTACATGATGTGAGAAGGTACTTCTTGGATAACCCTTTCTTATATTTTCAATGCACTGACAATGTTATCCGCAGATGTGTAGCTGAAACCGACGTTCCAAATATTCTGTGGCACTGTCATTCCTCTAACTATGGAGGCCATTTTGGTGCAAACAGAACTGCACACAAAGTCCTACAATGTAGCTATTATTGGCCAACACTCTTCAAGGATTCCAAAAACTTTGTGATGCAGTGTGATAGCTGTCAGAGAACAGGTAACATTTCTCACAGAGATGAGATGTCACTGAACAACATCCAAGAGGTTGAGTTGTTTGATGTATGGGGGATTGATTTCATGGGGCCTTTTCCTAAATCATTCTCCAACCAATACATCTTGGTTGCTGTGGATTATGTTTCCAAGTGGGTTGAAGCAGCAGCTTTTGTAACAAGTAGTTTGATAACTTGTTGGCAAAGTATGGAGTCAAACACTAAGTGGCTACCCCATACCACCCTCAAACAAGTGGGCAGGTGGAGATTTCCAACAGAGAACTGAAAAGAATATTGGAGAAGACTGTTGGAACATCAAGGAAAGACTGGTCTAAAAAGCTAGATGATGCGTTGTGGGCTTACAGGACTGCATTTAAAACTCCTATAGGTATGTCTCCTTTTCAGCTTGTCTACGGTAAGTCTTGCCATCTCCCTATTGAACTTGAACATAAAGCAATATGGGCAACCAAATTTTTAAACTTTGAACTGTCAAAAGCTAATGAAAAAAGGTTGCTTCAGTTGAATGAATTAGATGAGTTCAGGTTAGCTGCATATGAAAATGCCAGGATCTACAAAGAGAAGACAGTGGCATGACAATCAAATCCGCCCAAAGGAATTCATTCCTGGACAACAAGTGATGTTGTACAACTCTCGCCTACGACTCTTTCCAGGTAAGTTAAAGTCACGTTGGTCTGGACCATTCCTTGTGCGAGAGGTCTATCCTTATGGCACAGTGGACATTTCTCCCTTGGATAGTGACAGAGCTTTCAAAGTGAATGGTTATAGATTGAAGCACTATTTCGGGGGAGATGTGGACAGGAATGCAGTTTCTGTCCCACTCAATTCCACTAATGATTAACAAGAAGGAAGCGTCTAGCTCAAGACATTAAATGAGCGATTCTCAGAATCCTTTTTGAGAAATCGAAAACTAATGTAAATACATAGGTGTTTAAGTTCTTTTGATAGCAGTAGATTTACTATTATTCATATTTCATTGTAGTCATTATTTATCCATTATTAGTTAGGTATTTCAAGTCTTTATAATTTTTGATAGCTTTAGAATTATGTTTAAGCATACTCATATAGAGTCAATTTAGGTAGTATTTAATCTTAGCTAGGTTAATAATATAAAAAGAAAAAAAAAATAAAAGCAGAAGAAAAGGCTGTCCAGAGTGTGGCGCTAATCGCGCCACGTGTGGCGCTAATCGCGCCACGTGTGGCGCTAATCGCGCCACGTGTGGCGCTAATCGCGCCACGTGTGGCGCTAATCGCGCCACGTGTGGCGCTAATCGCGCCACGTGTGGCGCTAACCGCCCCAAAAATACGGCCAGTTCACGCTATTGGCGTGAACTCTCGCGCTAATCGCGTGAGATTTTCAAACCAAAAGCCATTTTTCTGCATTAATTCACGCTAATAGCGTGAAGAATGGCGCGACTCGCGCTAGTGGTTCGAGACCAGCTTCCAAGTTTCATAGTATCACGCTAATAATGTGAGATATAGCGTGAACCGCGCTATCTATTCGAGGATGAGGGTCCTGTTAGTTCAGGACCACGCAAATAGCACCGCAAGTGGCGCTATCAGCGTCAGAAAGGCGCCCCAATTGGGCTAATTTTTCCACATTCACGCTGTTAGCATGGGATGCTGCGCTAACCGCGCGAAATGGGCGCAAGAAAAGCCCTTCCACTGCTTAATGGCGCGAACCGCGCCAAACGCCGCACTAACCGCGCGAGACCGTGAAAACAATTTTTATTTTAAATTCCCTCATTTCGCGGCCTCATTCCCTCTCCTTCCCAAAACTGCTCCATAGGTCTCGCCCTCAACCCAGCTCTCCCATACACCATCACCAATCACCATTAGCCCTTTAAAAGCCTTGCTCTCTCTTACATTCTCTCCCAAAACCCTCTTCATTGCTCTCTCTCATATTCCCTCTTATTCCTATTTCTCTTTGCAACCAAAATCGCAATCACACCATGGCTGGCGACAAGGTAAGTTTCTAAACAATGGTTGAACCTAAATGAATGAATGTTGGATATGGTTACTTAGGTAATAATTGCAGCTATGATTGGGTCTTACTGTTTCTCTTAAATCTTCACTGTTATTTGGCTTAGTGATTGAACTTAAGAATTCTTGATATGAACTTGGCCCAATTATTTGGTTTGATTTGGTGTGATTTGATTAAAGCCTAAACACATTGATTTGGTTATGGCTAAGTATATATGTCTGTGTTGTCTGAAATTTTGAATCATACCTTAAAGAAACTAGTTCATCCTTGATACTGACAAGAGTGCCTGTGATATGCTTGATAAATTGCCTGTGTGTTTTGTAGAAAAACTTTGTTGTGAGCATGAGTTTACTGATTTTCATGTTTGGCTCACAATAGATGCTAATTTGGCATAAGGAGGTGAACTCAAAACTGTTGATTGAAAGGGACTTCACTAATTTGTTTTAACACTTGAATGCTTGTTGATTAGGCACATTGATTGATAATGATTACCTACATGTCTGTTCTATGCCTAGAATATGCTTTCAGTAGTGATTGATGTACACTGTACTCATGATATGCATAATTGATTAATTTCAAATTAGGAACCTAGAGCACAATTAGACAATCCATGTTGCAAGATCCCTTCCATTTTTGGAATATGAATTAGCCCCAAGTGTACATAGCATGTCCCTGTTGATGAATGCATGATGAACCTCCCACAACTGGTTTCAAATTGAACAAAGTGATTCACTAATAATCTGTTATGTGGGTATTCCGCTTGAGGTGGAATTGAATAAATCGAGGTTTTAAATTGTTGCATAAAGTAGCGGGATTGTGTTTTGCTTGGGATAAAGAACGAACCTAAATCTGGAAATGGGTGCCAATAACCATTGGTAATGCTTGTGAATGGAATCAGTCAAGTTAAACAAACCAAATGGTGCTGTCCTGTGAACATATTCATAATTAGATTGAATCTTTGAAACTAATACTTGAAGTGTGTGTTTAGATTGAATATTTGACTATTGAACCTAGGATGTTCTGAAGGGCATGACTGATGGCCCAATAGACTTGTGATGAACACTACAATTGCCTGCAAATGTTGATATTTGTGTTGTGTGAAGCTATTCCGTTACTTGATTTTGTTCTAAATCTGGGAATCATGGGCACAATGTGAATTTTTGAGTAGATTGATTCCCTCAAATGCTTCCATGCTACCATGCAGGCTATTGCGTACTCGACAAGTGCACCGGTCGCTCAAGTAATAAAGTGATAAGAGAGTTATCGTTCCCACGAGGATTGTTTGACCAATTAGATTATAAATTGAATCTATAGGTTGGATGACAAAAGATATGAGAGAAATGTGTGTGGACAATGTAAATGTAAACATAACTATAACATAAAGTATATACACAAGATAGATGATGGTTGTACCAATCGTAAGCTAATGTAGCTAGGGAGAACCCACACCCATGCTCTTGACATTCTTACATGGATCTTTTACTACATTCATCTATACTAGCTACTCAATCATGCATCCTCATTCAATAATAGTTAAGCCCTAATCCCTTAGTGACATTAACCCTTTAACCCTTTTCAATACCCTAATCCCTTAGTAGCATTTATTAGGTTAAGCATTAAGTGATGAACTAGAAAGGATTGCAAGCCTACATCCCTATCCCTAGGTAATGTAGAACAAGTCACCACACTTGGTTCCAAGACTAGAGCCCCAATATCCCTATTGAGAACCCTAGCTCTAAGCTTTTACCTAGATTGATTAGGTCTAAGAAAGAGATAAAGAGATTCAAGCAAAGTGTAATGAAATAACATAGCATAAAGGAATAATAACATTCAATCCATTCCAAATGAGATTTACATAGAATGTTGCCTAACTACAAAAGAAACTAGCCAAACCTAACATGGATGGCCTTGGTACAACAAAAAGAAACATGCTTGATGATATGTACAAGGAAGAAGAGGAAGGGAAGAGGGAAGAACCGTCTTCCCCTCACACCCAAACCCTAGTGTTGCGATTTTACGCACACTACGGCAAGTGCACCGATCGTTTCAAGTAATAAAATAGGTAAGTGAGTATCGTTCTCCACAGGGATGGTGAAATTCACAGTAAGATTAATGCAATGTGATTGAAAATAAAACAAGAAATGTTTAAAGAGAATTGTTGTGGATTGCGTGAATGTTTGAATAAAAACAGAAATTAAAATAACAGTAAAATAGTAGAAGGATTACCAATGGAAGAAACAATTGTGGTCAGGCACAATTCCTAATGTTCCCTACCTCTTTCACTTAACCGGTTACAACATTTGCTAACTCAAATGATATATCTTTTCTAGTTTAGTAAACCCTAATTCCTTAGCGATTTCACCCTTTAACAAGAATCCTAATTCCTTAGTGATTCCTATCAAGCATGTCAAAGACTATATCAATGGTTTGCTATTTCCGATTGTTCAGAGAATAAATCTTTTCTAGTTTAGCTAATCCCTAATCCCTTAGTGAATTAACCCTTTAACCTGAATCAAAAACCCAATCCCTTGGTGAATTCTATCAAATTAAGCATGTAAAAGACTATATTATAAGGTTCCGCAGCCACGCATCCCTATCCCTAGGTGATGAACAACTGTTATTTTACTAAGGTCAGAAATTAGAATCCCAACGTCCCCATTGCGAATCCTAACCCTCAATACCTAAATAGAATGACCAATTCTAAATAAGAATAAAACAGTGAAGAACAGAGTAAAATAAAACAATCAAGAAACTCTCATTCAATACCAGTCAAGTTACAGAGGAGTTTTACATTAGTTCATGGCCTTCCCACAATACATAATTCAGCCAGCCATAGGCTTCAAAGAAACCAAAGCTGTCAATGAAACATGATTCTTGTAACACCCCAATATTCTTATACCTTGAATTAATATTTTAAATGGTTAGGAATTATATTTGTTAATAATAAGATATTTAGGAAGTTACGAAATTTATTCAGAGACAAGGATTGATTTTAGCTAATCAAGTTATGAGAAATTTTTTTTTTCGAATAAAATTAACCCTGGGAGTTTTCTTGTAATTTTAGGGTTAAAGATGCTAGCCAATGAAATGATCTAATAATTTTATAACTTAAATTAACAAAAGAATAAAATGGTAAACTTAAAAACAAAGCATGGTGTCATGAGCAAAAGATGGGCCGAGAGGGTGTAGGAAAAAAAAAGAGTGAAAATTATAATTGAATGAAGGCTATTTCATGGCTTAGGACTTAGTAGGCTTTAATAATTTTAAGCCCAAAAGGAAAAAAATCAGAAAAATAGAATTGGATACAATTGAATGAGGAATGGGGACCACGTGAAAAAAAAAAAAAAA
>PYAF01000692.1:51533-67232 GCA_007407185.1 Glycine tomentella | reverse complement strand
CGTGGACTCCCACGCTACCCACTTGGGATGGCAGACAGAAAATGCCATTTCTAGGCCACTTCCCACGCTACTCACTTGGACATCCACGCTACCCACTTGGGAGGCCAGACAGCATTGGCATTTTTGCACATCTGGCGCGGGTCGCGCCACACTTCACGTGGGTCGCGCCGCAGGCCAGAATAGCCTATTTCCACTCTTTGTCAAGCGTTTAAGCCTCCTTTCAAGGGATTCCAAGGCCTAATAATATCTCCTCATTTATAAGCTTCATCCTAAGCTTATCACGTGCTTAATCCAGGCTTAAACATATGTTTAAAAAAATTCAAGATATTACACGAACCAGTATAGATTTGGTGTTCTCTTAATTTTCATCTTGCTGTCTTAATTTTGCTTATCTTGTGGTTAATCTTTTTGAGATCAACTGATAGATTTTCTACTATTGCTTGAAGTGAAGGATGAATCTTGATTGATTGAAAGTTTCAGTTTTAAGAAGGGTGTACTTGTGATACGATCTTTAATCCGCTGCTAGGTTTCAAAGAAATTTTTAAAGTCCCTATTTTAACCAATTCACCTCCCTTCTTGGTTAATTGTGTGTTCCTACTGTTTTCACAAAGTATTTACATGACATTAGCCACCTAATGATAGAATTTCCGAACAAAACCCCTTTGCTCTCCTAACCTAAGGTAAGGTAGGAAACTCTTATCCTAGGTTAGTGTTCCAACAAAATAATAAGTGTTTAGCCCAAATGGCTTGCAATTGGTAAAACAATATATATATATATTGGGAGAGTTGTTTGCCCAATGGCTTAAAATGTACAAGAAAGAAAGAAGGCCTAAGTCATATCCATGCATCATATGATATGACAATTATATATTTATGCAAAATCAACTATAGAACATATCAGTGAGGACACTCAATGTAAATTCTGTGGGTAAACAGTCACTAAAGCTTAAGGCATGCTTCCATGTTCAAATCAAAATCAGTGTTTTGAAAGTTGTTCTTTATCAAGTCCATGCAAAAACATTTGCCTTCATTTGAGTTCATAGATACTTTATATCAATTGGCTGACACCTTTACAAAACCTTTGGTAAGAGATAGGTTTTATGCACTTAGAAACATGCTAGGCATACTTAATGAATCTAACATATGTTAGCATGTCTTTTTAATTGCCATTCTATTTGATGACTCACTAGGTAAATGCCATATATCAAAATGCTTAAGTTTGAAGTTTCATGCTGCATAATCATTGAATACTCTGCATAATTCAATGTGATAATCTATTACTTGTCGAGATAATCGATTATTTAATGTTTGAATATTGTTTAGAAACATTTTTATAAGTATAATCGATTACCTCAATGATATAATCGATTATTGGATGCTTAAACTGAATCCAAATTTTTTGAAATCTATGGAGTAATCGATTACATAAGATACAAAACTTATGATGACTCAAAACCTCACTGGTTTAATAGATTACATACTATGGTAATCGATTACTGTATGCTGTTCTGGTTTATGTTCTCACTGGTTTAATCGACTACATATCGATTTAATTGATTACACCATAATGCATAGCTTTTGTTTGGTTATGAATTAATCGATTACAAGGCTTTCGTAATCAATTACTTATGGCATTATTGCAAATTCTGAAGATTTCTTCGAAATCTAAACCGTCATATCTACTCTTAAATTCAAAATTCAAATTGATATTGAGCATTTAAACCTCTGAGTACTCAAAAAAGCTGAAAGTGCTGAAGTAGAAGCTGAAGAAGAAGAAGAAGCTGAAGAAGGCCCTGCTCAACAGCAGTACAACCCCTTTGAATCTCTAATGATTCAGAAGATGAATGCTCTATTGTCCCTACATCATGAGCATAGGGCTGAGACCAACTCATCAATGGAAGAAATGAGATCTAGGCTGGAAAATATTGAAGCTAGGATTGTCCTTGATGAGTTTGACAAGCTCTAGATTAGGTTGCTTGAGTGTGCTCTCAGATTGCATGTTGTCTTGCTGTGTTTCTTATTTTGTTTCTTGATGTGGCTTTCTGATTAATGTTTTATTTTATTTCCAGTTTACTTTTAGTTAAGTGTACACTTTAATCATTAATGAAATTATGTTTCTTCCTTCCTTGTTTATCTTAATCTTACAATGATTTTTTGTATTTGATAAGCCAACTAGGGGGACAAAATAAATTGAACAAATGATTGATATTCAAGCAAATGTTTGAACAAGAAAGAAATGTGCTTATTGACTGAAATAATGAATCTTATTGCACTGAATCTATCTTTCTGAAGTTTGTGAAATATTACCAAAATAGGGGGAGCAATCTAAGAAATTATCTATGCTTGTGCAAGGCTACTTAACACTTGATATTGGCAAAAGGTTGAGTTAATTTCAGGTTAAGTTTGAAGCTCCTATCATTCACCTCTCTCATGCACATAAAAAGGAAACAAATGTTCAATTGATATTTGGCATGATCAAAGCCAAAAAGGGGGAGATTGTTGGATATAGGGGGAGCTGAAGAGAAGATCAAGGATGAAGCCCTTTCACTTAAAGATTTTAGCTTTTTTACATGCCATTCAATTGAAGGCATTTGTAATTTGTAAAGTGGTTTAAGAGGCTTATCTTGTGATCCTTGCATAGCATAAAGCATAAAAATATTCATGCATACATGTTTTAAGAAAAGAACATAAGGTTTTCATGTTTGCATTTGAAAAGAAACATTCCATGGCTTAGATTTTGAAAAATCCATTTTGCACTGCTTTAGTCGATTATACAATGAGATAATCGATTACTAGCTTCTGTTTATCTCTGAAAAAGCCATGAAGAACACTTTAATCGATTACTTGTTATATTAATCGATTACATATCATAAAATAATTGATTACATAACATATTAATTGATTACATTTTGTTATATTTGTTTTCTATTTAAAAGCTTTTGGATCTATGCTTTGAGATACAACTTACATTCTAAGTTTACAAATTACTCAACACTTTCTAAGCTTTCAAAGATCCAAGAAACAAATTTTCTGAGTTATACATTTCTTGTTTAAGATGAAAAGATTACATGCTTCATTGATGATGATGTGTTAAGACAAGATCCTTGAAAAGAACTTCAAGTGAGTTGATTTTCTGTTCATCAACATTCATGCAACCTGTATTTGATTGGTAACATTCATTCATTCAATTCATTCACTAAGGATCACATGTTGTGTCTCTCTTAAACTTTTCTAGTAAATTGTTTTGTTTGAAATTTGTGTAAGGCTAAGATCAAAATAGTTTTCTTTCAAGATTTCTAGAGTAGTGTTCTCTAGGGGTAAAGAACTGAGTAGAGTTCTCAGGTTCTTTGTGATTTGATTTCTAATATGGTGTTAGAATTCTAATTCTTTATCTAGGGTGGATAAGGATAATCACATGTAACAACTTGTAAAAGAACAAATTTGATTTAGTAGAACTCTAATCTAGTTTGATTAGAAGAACTGGATGTAGCTTCTCTTGAGAAGTGAATCGGTATATGTTTTTGTGTTGATCAACAAGTGCTGATTTTTGTCATTGATTCCTTGGACTGAGTAGTTTGGTTGAATTGAAGTTCCATTGATTTTAAAAAGTGATAAAGATCCTTCAACTTTGATTTTGTAAAAGTTTTAAAAGGTCAAGTTTATACCAATTCACCCACCTCTTGGTATTTGGGTGTACTCATATTGTTTTTAGATAAGGCATATGCTAAACTGGTGAAGGGTTTAGTACAACTTTGCCTTCATCAAGTGCTGGTTTCTTTGATTTTTGTTTCTCCCCTTCACTTACCACTTTCTCTTCTGCTTCTTCTTTAGTCACCACTTCATTATTTTTCTCACCATCATCCTTTAAACCAACCATAGTCCCCCTCCTTGTTGTGATTACCTTGCAATGTTCCTTTGGGTTTGAAACTTCAAGATTTTTAATGGAAGCATCAGTGTTCTTCTGATTGGTGATGGACATATGCATAAACTGAATTAGAGTATATTCCATTTTTGACACTCTAGCAAGATGAGCTTGTTGTTGCTATGAACCCCTATTTGAAGGACATGTATAAAAATTATTAGAAGGACCTGCAAAAGAAAAGTTAGTGGGACTAGTATATGCATTATTATTTTGTTGTCTCCAACCATAAGGTTGATTTAAACCTGGACCACCTCTGTAGCCTTGGTGATTTCCTTGAAAGTTCAGTTGAGGTCTGGTTTGATTCTGCAAATAATGAGCCTCTTCTTCTTGTTGGCAATCACCAGGGCTGGACAATGGCCATTTTGATGTTCTCCACCACATAAATCACATCTTAGAACTTGCTGAACTTGATGAGCTTGGTGCATTTTCTGTGATCCACCTTGCTGGAATTGTTAAGGAAGTTGGTCTATCTATTTTGTTAAGGCCTTTATTTGCTGAGTCAAGAATTTATTCTGAGCTAGAATTGCATTTTGAGTATCTAGCTCAATTATACCTTTCTTTTCCACTAGAGACCTATCATGGTGACTCTGAGAATCATTGGCTGCTATGGAGTCAATGATTGTAATTGCTTCCTCTGGGCTTTTAGACATCATAGTACCTCCAGCTGAAGCATCAAGAATCATCTTTGTCTGAGGTCTTAAACCAATGTAGAAAATATGTAATTGTGCAACATCATCAAAATTATGGTTTGGACACCTCCGCAGTAAAGATTTGAATATTTCCCATGTCTCACAGAAAAGTTCATCAGATCCTTGGGAAAAGGTAGCAATCGCTGATTTTGCACTAATGAATATGGATGGAGGAAATAATCTTGCAATGAATTTTTCCTCCACTTCCAAAGTGTTGAGACTTTTGTTTGGATGTGATTGGAGCCATGTGTTTGCCTTACCTGTTAAGGAGAATGGAAAAGCTCTGAGATAGACAGCTTCAGCATCTTTTCATCAAAAGCTCCCATGGTACTGCATAGCTCCATGAAGGTAGACAAATGTGTATATGGATCTTCATGATCCATTCCAGCAAAAGGATGTGAGCCAATCAAATTGAGTAATGCTAGCTTCAATTCCACAACCTTGTTACGGAAAGGAGGACTATGTTGTTGTAATGCTTTGGTCCTTGTTGATAAGCATATTCACCAAGAGTCCTCCTTGGTGGTATATTTCCTTCTCCCCCTCTATCATTCATAATATCAATTAAAGGTGGCTTTTTGAGTGAATGAGAATCAATAGAAGAAGTTTCACCCGGTGGCTTATTGGCTCTTTGTTTCTTTTTCTTCCTGTTCTTTATTTCAGTCTTGGTAATTTTCGAATCAAATAATGATTTATAAAAAATATAACAAACTACATTAATTACAATAAAAAACTTATTGGCTATTTGTTCTTTCTTTTACCTGGCATAAAGGAAAAAGAACAAACTACAATAACCCGTAAGTACCGAGGTTAGTGAAAATACAATATAACAAAAGAGAATTTGTAAAAAAATAAAATAAAATAAAATAAATAATGAAAGTACAATATCCTATTCAACTGAAAATTAAATCTGAAAGAACTGAGTAAGCGACTCAAGTCCCCGGCTACAGCGCCAGAAACTTGTTAGACTATTGGCACGCGTACCAATGTCATCGTAGGTTACATAATTTATAAAGAGATCATCTCCACAGGAACTTGAGCTACTCAGTTATTTTAGATAAAAGTAACAGTTTAATAGTTATGCACAATCAAGTTGATTGGAATATCATGGGTTTGTGAAAGTAACAAAATTACAAAATTAACGAAAATATAAAAATAACATATTTAGTGCGTTGGGAATACGAAAAATTATGAAAACAATTAAAACAAATTTAATTAATTCAATAAAAAGGTAGGTTTGGATTTCATCGTTCATACCCTCAGTATCCAATTAACATTAACAATATGAATTATTTTCTAACATTACTGGTGCACACATTAATTCACCCTGAATCAATCCCTCGCATTCGAGAATCATAAGGATATTTACTGAATATCCATCCCTCGCATATGAAGTAAATAACCCAGCATTACAATCATAATCGCGTGCTATTTGCAATCAAAATGTTATGTTATATTCCTAGAAGTGTAACGTAAAGCGTAAAATCATTCATTTCAAATTCTAATAGCACTTTCCAATCCAACTTAGAATCCAATTTCATGAAACTATTGATCAAGTAGAATCAAGCATTAGGAGCAGAATGAAATCACCAGTAATGAGTAGAAAAGATATATATATATATATATATATATATATCAAATATCAAAAGAGATAAATAAGGATACGAAGATTACATCCAATCCTTTGGAGAAACTAGCCGATCATTATGTAGAGCACAAGATCAATAGATGACAGGACGAAGGAAGCGATCCACGTTTCTGTAGAGTTTCCTCTCCTTTTCTCTCTTCTCTCTCCTCATTCTATGTGTTTCTTTCGTTATTTTGCCTCTGGTTTGTTCTCCATCAAGCTAGCATTCATGCATGGCTTTTCATACACAATTGGTCCAAGAGGTGCTAGACCAACTCGCCAAGGCAAGTTAGTTGCTTATTGCTAAAGAAAGGTAGCTCGCCCAGGCGAGTTGACTGCTTCATGGATAGGTAATCTCAATATCTCAAGCGAGCTGATTGCTAGCTTGGGCGAATTCATTTATGGAATTTTGTTAAATTGACCTTTTTGCCCTTTCATCTTGTAGTAGTTTTTGAATGCAACAAATACCTATCAAAACATTAAAATGAATGGATGAATCTTCTAAATTTAGACAACAACATTTATAAATGTTCAAAATACAAAACAACTAGAATTAAGAGAAATTTATAGGAGAATTTACTAAAATCAAAAGATAAGTGCCAACATTATAATCCTGAAAATAACTAAAATATGGCACTTATGAGTCGTTCTAATTGAAGCAATGCATACTCCCTTTTCATTTTAAACTCTTTTACAGAATTTAAAGAAGACACTAAAAGACTCATCCTTATGGGCTACGAACATAACCCAGGCCCATCTTGAGTAAACGTCCACTATGACCAGCACATGCCTTTTTCCACTTACTGAGGCTGTTCTAGTTGGCCAAACAGATCAAGATGTAATAGTTCTAAAGGTCTTGAGGTGGAAACAATGTTTTTGCTAAAAAAATAATTTTTAACTTATTTCTCCTTTTGAAAATATTCACAAAGTAAATCATCTTTGTATGACATACTTGGAAGACCTCTTACAAGGTTATGCTTTTATAGCTTTGAGATTAACCTCAAGCTAGCATGACCAAGTTTTGCAATACCCAGCAATCTTCTTTGACAGAAAGCAAGCAAGATACATTTTGATCTAATATCTTACCTAGTATAATCTTATAAAGATTACCTTTCCTCTTGGTAGAAAAAAGTAATTGAAAATAAAAGGAATACTTCAATACAACCAAGAGGGGGGGTGAATTGGTTGAACCTTGGTATTTAAAAATTTTAATATCAGAGTTTCCACAGGATCTTTATCATTAAAAAAACTTTTGAAATCAAGAATCTTTATATTCAATCAAATTCCTTTGTCAAGAAAATCAATAGACAAATGAAAACTTTCTATGCAAAGAATATGATTCACAAATTAAAGCAATATTGAGATGATGAGAAGAGAATAAAGATCAGCCACAATTTATACTGGTTCACTTCAAAAACTATGAAGCTACATCCAGTTTCTTCCACTCAACTCTAGAAAGGAGTTCCACTATTGCAAATATCTATTCTTACATGTTATTACAAAGCCTCTCTTTATCAACCCTAGATAAAGTTCAGAAATCTAAAACACTATTAGATTCTTAGAGATAACCCACTGAGAACACTACTCAGCAAAACCTCAGAGAAACTCTATCTCTGGATAACAAGCAAGAAACCCATTTACAATAGACAAATCACTACAGAAATTAAAAACAGAGTTACAACTTCAAAGATTAAGGAAAGAAGTCACCTGATGATCCAATGAACAATATGCATATGAATGATTCACTAGGTTGAAGAAAGAATAACAGACTTAGAACATCTCTTTCCTCAAGCTTTGAAAACAAATCTTGCTTCACACAATTAATCAATAACCCATATGAATTTTGATGAAGCTAAGAGCTTTGTGAACCCAGAAAAATCACTAATAGAATGTTAAGAATGCTTATGAATGCTTAGAATTCGAATTTCTCAAGTTAGTTACACAACAGAGCAAAGGGTTCTATTTATAACAGACTTCTAACTGAAAATAATCGATTATACACGCTCCTATAATCGATTATTTAGCATATGCAATTGATTAATTCAAGAATGTAATCGATTAAAGTGTTTAAGATATGTTTTGGGTTTGAGCAATGAACATAATAATCGATTATTCCGTCACGTAATCGATTAAACCAGGAAGCTCTACATTTTCAAATGCACTATGTAAACGATTACGACTCTTAGTAATCGATTAAGTCAGCGAGCTTCATACAGCAGTTTGTACTAAGTAATCGATTAATGTTTTTGGTAATCGATTAAGCCCACCAAGCATGTTTTGCAGTTCTATTGTTCAGTTTTAGCCTAGGTAATCGATTAATCCAATATGTAATCGATTACATTGTTCTTAGAAGGTTTTCCAGAAGACACGAAGAACAAAATAATAGATTCCTATCTATCTGTAATCGATTAAATCAGCATAACCTTATTTTTCCAAAAGCTTGGTTTTAATCTTGCCTTAATAATCAATTGCTTTTATATTAACACACAATCTAACAATCCTAAGTGAACGATATGAATGATATGCACACTGGATCATCAGAGATAGCTTATTCCCTTTACACAAATCACAAATTGATTTCCAAGCTTCAAGGCATGTTGAAAGCACAAAACATCTGAGCTTGATCCTTTGTTCATTTTCAAGTGACTCCTTTTGAATCAACAGTAAGGACCCATCATTGTTCTGAAGAATACACTCATCCTTGTTAAAGGAAGCATCATATCCATTGCCACGTAATTGACTTATGCTCAACAACTTATGTTTTGATTCCCTCTGAAAGTTACAGTTCCACCATGGATAGGGGTCAAGCATTGGAACATAGACATTTCTTGTTAGTTATGAATGCATTGGACACACCCTTCTTTGGTAAGTCCCTGCACTTAGACGTCATATGTGCTACTTTGCCACAAAAATAGCAAAGAACAATATACTTATCATGAACGTATATTTCTCCCTCATATCCGATGACTAGATTTCTCTATGGGACATTTGTAATATCTTAACATTTTGTTAAGATTTTCAGTTCCTCCAACCAATTTGGCTAAGGTTGTCTTTAAAGTATCATTCTCTTCATTAAGTTTTACAACATCTCGAGGTTAACCCTTTAAGACATCATTATTTAAAAGCTTGTCATTTAAGAATTTCATGGACTTTTTTATTTTATTTTCACATTCTACCCAAAAATCATGTTTAATCTTTTTCAAGTCTTTCATAATCTTTGTGAGCTTGTGCACATTCTTTCCAAATATCATACCTTTCTTTAGTGAGGTGATCTTGAAGTTCATTGAGTTCTTTTAACTCTTTTTGTAGAACTTCAATTTTAACTTCCAAAATGTGAAAGTCCTCCATCAAGGTATCTCGTTCTTTGGAAACTTTTTCATTTTCTAGACAAAGCTCCCTTTTCAAGCTTTCATAAGCTTCATTGTTTTGAGTAGTTTCTATCAAAGAATTGATATCTTTAGATTGATAGACTTCTTTTAGTTTAATATGATCTTTGAATAGTTTCTTAAATTCTTTTTGCAAGTTTTTGTAATCTTTTGAAAGAATGGACAAGTTTGAAAGTAGTTCATGATAGGCTAGTTTTAAAGGTTTAGGGTCATCGAGATCTAACTTCTTTTGTTCTGATTCTAATTCTTCAAAAGTTTTATCATGCATCAGACATAGGTTGGCTTCCTCTTCCCCTTCTTCATCGTGGTTTCGTTTAGATCCTCTCAAGTGCTCATGAGACTTTTCTTGTCCTTGGACTTGTAATGCTTGAACTTGTCCTTGAACTTCTCAATTCTAGGCTTCTTACACTCGTAGCATATAATAGAGCTTTTTTTCTTTATCTTTCTTCTCCTTGAAGACCTTCTTGCTGAAGTTCTTCCATTTGGACCCACTTTTGTTCTTCCACATTTTCTTGATCTTTCTCGAGATGAAAGCCAACTCATCATCCTTATCAAATTCTTCTTCAAATTCTTTATTGGAAGAGTTGTCAACACTTAGTGCTTTGGACGCACTTTTGGACGATAACTTGGATAAGGATTCCTTGGAAAATGGTTTTCTTTGCTTTTTCAGTGTTGAGAGCAAGAAATTTTCCTTTCTTGATTCCTTCATCTTGTTGAAGTTCTTGTTCATGGACTTTGTAGGTTCAAACAAGTTCTTCAAGGGACATGGTATCAAGATTCTTTAGATCTCTCAAGTCGTAACCTGTGGTCTCCACTTTCTAGATAAACATCTCAAAATTTTGTCAATGTGATCATAATTATAATAAGTTTACCTAAAGATATTTGTTCATTTAATATGGTTTGGAAGCATCCAAACATGCATTGCATGCTTTCGCCTTCTACCATAGTAAATAATTCATATTCAAATTTAAGGAGATTTAGCTTGTTCCTCGTTTCCTGTGATGTCCCTTCATATATTATGGCCTTTGTGTCCCACATTTGTTGACTTTGGTCTACTTTTTCTTAGAGAGATCGTAGAACTAAGCTTTTTGAGCTTTAGATTTAAGCAAAAATCCATGTTTTTTTGTCTTTCGTCCATTCTCTACAATGTCCCTAGATCAATATGTATGGACTCGAAGTGTGCAATCGTCCTTTCCTTCTAGTAGTCATATTTAATTCCTTTGAACAATGGTGGCTTGTTGGTAGCATATTGATATGTGCCTAGCACATGATGTTTCCAAGCTCAATTAGATCATTAAATGAATCATTTTATATGATAACAAGCTTCCAATTGGTATGAATGTGACTTATGTGCTTCAATGATGTATTTTGGGTCAAGATTGGATGATTAGTAGGTGAATTCAGACAAAAAGAGATGCAGAGCAGAGTCTGGCGCCAACCGCGCCACAGGTCGACAGAGTCTGCATAATTAAAGCTGTCAGGGGCAAAATGAAGATTTCACAAGCTACACTATAAATACCTGAAGTCTCAGCATTGAAGAGGATCTTTTGGATGAAATTCATCACCAAAGGAAGAAGAAGAAGGCTTGGGAGCTGAGCTAGGGTTTGGGGTTGAAGGGAAAAGGGTTCTTCCCTCTTCCCTTCCTCTTCTCTCTTATATATCAGCAAGCATGCTTCTTTATGTTGTACCAAGGTCATCCATGTTTAGGTTTGGCTAGTTTTCTTTTGTAGTTAGGGAAAACACTCTATGTAAATATCATTTGGAATGGATTGAATGTTATTGTTCATTAATGTTATGTTATTTCATTACACTTTGCTTAAATGTCTCCATCTCTTTCTTAGACCTGATCAATCTAGGTAAGAGCTTAGAGCTAGGGTTCACAATAGGGATATTGGGACTTTAGTCTTGGAACTAAGTGTGGTGACTTGCCTTACATCACCTAGGGATAGGGTAGGCTTGCAATCTTTTCTAGTGCATCAATTAATGCTTAACCTAATAAATGCTACTAAGGGATTAGGGTATTGAAAAGGGTTAAACGGTTAATGCTACTAAGGGATTAGGGCTTAACCATTATTGAATGAGGATGCATAAATTGAGTAGCTGGTATAGATGAATGTAGTAAACAATCCATGCAAGAATGTCATAAGCATGGAGTGTGGGTTCTCTAGCTATATTAGCTTACGTTTGGTACAACCATCATCTATCTTGTGTATATACTTTATGTTTATATTTAGCTTTTACATTTACTTTGTCCACACACGTTTCTCTCATATCTTTTGTCATCCAACCTATCGATACGATTTATAATTTAATTGGTCAAACAATCCTCGTGGGACGATAACTCTCTTATCACTTTATTACTTGAGCGACCGGTGCACTTGTCGAGTACGCAACACATATCCTTCTTCCATTTTTTTCTTTGATTGGATCATTTCCTATTGTTAAATACTCAACCCAAGAGGCTAAGCTCTGATGCCAACTGAAATAACATATATCACACTAGAAGGGGGTTGAATAATGTTAGATAAAAATGAAATCTTTTTTACAAGAAATTGTTTTTCACAAACATATATGCAAAAACCAAGTTACTAACATTGTCATCCTCTAAATAAAACCAATTTTGATGAAAGCAAAAACATTGTTGGCCAATGATTGATATCACAAATATTTTACAAAAGAACACTTGTGTGACATGTTCGAAACAATGGGATGTTAAACCACAAACCAAAATAAGGGTGAATAGGTTTGAAACCGATTTTATACTCAAATTAAAAATGTTCACAATGGCTTCCTTTAATCCAATTGAAACAAGAGATACAAATGTGTTGCAAATATCCTTTGATATCTTAATCACAATTAAACAATTACCCAATGATACAAAGCAATTATCAATCCACTAATAATAAGAAAATTATGCAAAAAGAAATATAAGAGTTTAAAGGTTAGAGAAAAAGATGCACACACAATTTATACTAGTTTGATTTCTAGGAAATCTACATCCAGTTGATCCATAATAACCTATTTGAATCTTTCTACTATAATCTTTGAGTTACAACCAAATTCACAAGCAAATGCACACTACAAATGCTTAAACTCTTGAAAACCTATCAAGAACTAACCTACTTGTAGAAAACCCACTACATGCACACCATTGAGAAATCTAGTCAACGAAAATGTAAATCAAAAATGCAAATTAAGGAAAGATTTCAGCTGATATGTGGAAGTTGTGAAAGTTTGAAAACTTTCCTTTGTACCCCTTCTAGATCCTTTGCAAAGATCAATTGCATCCAATGTAAAAAGATGTTTCCAATCAAGGATCAAAGTCGTGATAACACGATGTTCTAGAGCTCTCTCAATGAAAATCACAGTGCAAAATATGAGAGAAAAAGTGTTAACGACGAAGTCCTTCCAAAAACTTATTTTTATAGCCTCAAAACATAATAGTCAATTTGCAAAGCAAAAAATTCTTCAGACCCAAATAGTTGATTAGATACTTAAGATAGTTGACTATTTGTGCACCTACCTTAATTAAGAGATACAGGGGCTAAGATTTGTCTACTATATTAGCATATAGTTGATTAGATGATGCAGAATTGAAACTTAGAGATTTTAAAAACTAAGTTACAAAGGTTTTGTTAGACTCAGGGGGAGCTATAGAGGATCAAGAAGTTGAGGTTCTTAGACATTGAAATGTTTAGGCTTTTACATGCCAATCCATTTGAATGGCATATGTAATTCGTTTATGTCTAAGTGATGCCTCCTATGATCCATTGGCATTGCATAAACATCATTCATGTGTTTGCATTCATGTTTTCACAAAAGTATAAATGATGGAGGTCCATGGCAAGCTAAAGGTCTAGAAGGAGAGCTTGAAGCACTTCCTTTGGTGAGCCTTAAAGGACCAATGACAAGAGCTAGGACTCAAGCACTTCAAGACCACATTCAAGCTAACTTGGACAAGCATGAAGATGCACACCAACACAAGGATGACAAGAGCTGGATTTTAATGTCTCAAGTCCAATTTAATTCAATAAATTCCAGCACTTGTTAGAAGAAGAAATTCAGTTTCCATCTGTTTTAATCGATTGATTACCTTGGTCTGTAATCGATTACCAACAATTCTGTTTCGCACAGAAACAAGACTTGTTTGTTTTAATCGATTACGAGACATATGTAATCGATTACATGAGCCTGAAAATTGTAAATAACTTTGTTTTAATCAATTACAAGTGCAAATTTATCGATTACTTCAGCGTTGAAACTGCACTGTGCATGTTGAGCAGCCAAGGGTCACTTTAGGGAAGCTTGCACTTCAAGCTTCATTTGGACTTCATTTCAATTTGTATTTTCCTTACATTTAGTGACATTTAGAAAAGTAGAATTTAGATGCAAAGCAAAGTTACAAAAACTACAAGTTCAAATTTCCATTGAACCAAAAAATCAAATGAACTTGTATGACATGCAAATTTTATGAAATTTGGCTTCTAGCAATTGAATTTACTTAGCATAACCTCCTTGCGCAGTTTGGTACAACCCATAGTATTCCTTGAGTTGTCTCATTAAATTCCAATTAGAGGTGTGCTTTTCTAAAAATTTTCTTTTGCTTGTCTCTTAAAATTTCCAAGGTTTTGTCTTAGAGTTTTCTTGTTCTTGGACTCTTGAGTCTAGCCTAGAATCATTTCCTATTTCACTATAGTAAAGAAGCTTGATTTGATTTGAAGTTTTTGCTTAAGAACTATAGAGAGGAATAAGAGTGGAAAAAAGGCAAGAGAGAACATTATAGAAAGAGCCTTGTTAAATGTAACACCCCGTAGGCCTCCGGTGCGTTATCATTAATAATATCAGATTAGCGCTTAAAACATCAATTTAAAACGTAGCGGAAGCATAGAATCATTTTTTTTCTTGATTCATTATGTATGGAATAAAAAACATCACAAAGAACATACACACCAGGCATATAAATCACGCCCCTGTTGATCCAGTTTCTCATACAGTATACACATATAGACAGATACATACACAAATAGGCAGATAAGATAAATATTACACAAAGTACTCAGGGGAATGTCTCATAACATATCATCAACAGTTATGTACATATCTACATCAGTTTCATCACCATACCGTGGTGGTACAAAAGAATAGCAGCCCTCACCGAGGGTATACAGAACTATACAAATCTCTGGTGTACATACACCATCCCTTATCAAGGGTACTAAACATAAACAGTACAAAATGAGCCTTCAAGCTCCCTCTGTTGCTATCAGCCAAGCAGAAACGTCTCTACTCGGGCCTCCTGCCCTGAGACTGCTCTCTTTGTCCAGAAGAGTCACCTGAAATCATAAATCCCCACACGAGGTGAGATACACATCTCAGTAAGCTCAGGGTCCTTGGAGGAACCTCCTCCACCCTGGCCGACTTCCATAACACATACATCAGGTAATCACAAACAAATGGCCCACTGGCCTGGCCCTCTAGCCCTCATAACAATATAAGCACATCATACAAACATGGCGGAGCTGCCTCAATGCCTGGCGGAGCTACCTCAACGCCTAAATCAGTGTGAGTCCGGAACTCACACCTGTGCCATCCCATTGTGTACTACGCCTTCGCATGGATGCACATATATGGTACCTCCGAGAATAGAAGGAGCTACCTCAACTTCTATTCCCATGGTGATTATGATCCCGGAAAATATTTTATTGGGAGATGAAAGTGGAACAAATTTTCTCATGCCAACAAATTGATGAAGAAAAGAAAGTGATTCTAGCAACTCTAGAATTTGGTGGCTATGCTTTGGTGTGGTGGAACCAAATTCAAATGGACATAGGGAGGTTGAGAAGAGAAAGAATACATGGCTGGAATGACTTGAAGAATTTGATGAATAATCTAAATTCAATCCAAAGTAATTCATAATTCTCTATTTGATGTTTAAAGAATTTGATTTATGTTTCATGAATTCGTTTGGTTATAGATAGTATATATGATTCTTGAACAAGTTTATTTGGTAATCTTTCTTCAATTCTACTTATTCATTTAACTATGTATCTTGTTGTTTACATATTTGTTTAATCATAT
>PYAF01000692.1:24585-49106 GCA_007407185.1 Glycine tomentella | reverse complement strand
AGGTGTTGTTGTTTTAATTTCTGTCGATTATCTAATGATGTTTATTAAAATACTTACCCGAGTTGTGTCTGTGGTTTGACACCTGTGATGACCCCAATTAATTTGGGCGAACAGAGGAACAGTGAATAGCTGAGACATGGAGAAGCTTGATGGTATGCTGTGTTTTGGTTGGATGTATGGATGATATCATTTGCTGTGGTTGCTTTTGAAATTATGTAATTCGTATGACACTACTTGTTAGTGGGCTGTATTTTATTTGGATGACTGTACATGGACTGTTATATTTATTTATGCTTAAATAACCTAAATTTTGTATTATGTTAAATTATTCCAACATAGCAAATCATCTAGAATAATATTTTACGTAACCGAACTACGTAAGAAAATTTTTTCGTAAATTTAAGCGTATCCGATAAAATTGAAACAACGTAGTAAGCTAAAATAAGGAAATAAAGTGAAGTCGTTATAAAGTTTCTCTCAAGAAGGAGGGGATGATGGAGGTCCATGGCAAGATAAAGGTCTAGATGGAGAGCTTGATGTACTTCCTTTGTTCAGCTTTAAAGGACCAATGACAAGAGTTAGGACTCAAGCACTTCAAGACCACATTCAAGCTAACTTGGACAAGCATGAAGATGCACACCAACTCAAGGATGACAAGAGTTGGATTTTGATGTCTCAAGTCCAATTTAATTCAATAAATTTCAGCACTTGTTAGAAGAAATTCAGTTTCCATCTGCTTTAATCAATTACCTTGGTCTGTAATCGATTACCAACAATTTAGTTTCACATAGAAACAAGACTTGTCTATTTTAATTGTAACGACCTAATTTCTACTTATTTTTATTATCTTTATTATTATTTGCTTAAGGATAAATTTCCGAGAAACTTATATTAGTGAAATTTCTAAAACAAAAAATGTACAAATATAGACTTAATATTGTACATAGCCATAGTTCTTGTTACAAAAGTCAATACAAATACAGTACTTTCCATATTTCAAACTAATACATAACTTCCTTCATTACTCCAGCTCCTCAATGAACCTAACCATGATTGTTAATATCTAAGAAAAACATGAAACAAAACTTTGTGAGAAATCAAATTTCTCAGTAGGCAAAGCTAAATCTCAAACTTATTAGTAGGTTAGTCAATCATCAATATTCAAACACACCCACAAGAAATATGCAATTATATGAATGCATGAGATGAACTATCCTAGGGTGCAATGGCCTCCACATATCGTACTGTATGTGGATACACCTCGTACTGGATGTAGACGTTGCTATAGTCTTACGCAAACATGAATGAATATTGCCATGTATCCTGCACCCGGGTACTACATATCGTACTGTATGTAGCATCAGATTCTGTTTCCCCAAAGCCTCGTACTGGACTTGGAGACATGAATTCACCTATCTTATCACATCAATATCCATCCATAATAAAATCAAATCCAAAAGTGAAATACATATTACCTTATGGAAAAATATTTTCATCATATCATCATATGTACCATAAGTATGGTTACACCACCATAATATGTATCATAAGTATGGTTACACCACCATACCTTAATCAAGTAAGATTGTTACCAAATTTTATGCATAACCAGAGAATAGTTTTTAACTATAGAAAAATTATGTTAGTAATCTAACTAATAATCCTCAATATAAATAATATCTAATTCCTTTAAAACTTCACAGGAAAAGATTCAAACCTAGTATGCATCTTGATTCTTCTTTCACTTACCACCTCACTAATTAATCTTCAAGATTGAATCATTCAAGTATTTAAACCATTTAACTACATACCATTCATCCTCTACTTCTAAAATTTAAATCAAAATCTTTCCATAAAAATATCAACAGACAGCCTAAAATATCATCAAAATCACCTTCAAAAGATCATCAAATGGCCTTCCATACATCACTAATATTGATGGGTATAAATCATCACTTATCTTATGGCTTAAATAAACATATTCTCATCAAATAATAACCTTCAAATAGCATGAAATTCAAGCGTAAATAATAACCATAATTCAGCCTACTAAAGCATGCAAATTAATCCAAGCCATTGATTAACTAGAGATTTAAGCTTAGCCTACCTCAAGTGAGTTTGACTCTTGATTTGAATGGATAAATGGCTTCCTTCCTTCCTTGAGAAATCCTCTAAGAGATGAAGCCTTGATATCCTTCTACTAAACTTGACAAGAACTCTTCCTAAGGTTGCTAGGTTTCTCACGAAAATTCTCTCAAGGTGATGGGTTTGCTTTTCTTTCTTGATTCAAGCTTTTAAAAGAGAAAGAAGATAGTTTAGGGAAAGAGTGGCCATGTGAATGAGCTAGGAGGGATGGCTTGGAATGGTTTACTCACCCCCCCCTTTATATAGTGTTTAGAAAATATGTTAATATTCAAGGACATTTGTGCCCTTCCTAACTAAATGACCTTCATTTGGTTCTAATCTAACTATATTACCTTCATTTAATTCAATCCTAACTTAATTACTTCTCCTTCAATTGAAATCTAACTAAGGTCATGATGACTTTTCTAAAAAATCTTCCAAGTGAAATATATGTCATCCAAGTGTTCTAACTTTATCTATGTCATGATTATTGCCTTTCCAAGTGTCCCACCACTTGGCATGGCCTTAATGCTTCTTCTCCTAGGCTTCCAAGTGTCCAAATTCATGAAAATTCCCTTGGCTTCTCCTAAGTTCACGTTCAAGATGAAGGGTGTAGAGAAATATTGGCTTGATTTTTATGTTACCTTGCATCCATGTCATACAAGTGTCTTCCACTTGTTTTCATCCTATGGCTTGCTTTCCGAGTGGCTTATCATGAAGTTTCTTCCTCCTTCTACAAGCTTCTCCATGTGAAAGACAAGCTCAAAGGGAAGGAATACAAATTTTTCTTCCTTTCATGCTACATGTGGTCATTTATGATGATGAATAAAATTCTAGTTTCAAGTAAGGCTTTTTCACATAGTATTTCCTTAAAAATAAATCTAGTTTAATTTGAATTTCTTTTATCTAAAGATAATTGGGAAATAATAGAACTCTAGATGTTCCTAAGAATTTATCTTAATGATGATTTAAATTAATCACAAGTAGTGTATTCAAAGCAATATATAAACCTTACATACTAAATTGCTTTTTATCTTAATTTTGATTGGTCTAAACTTCTTCTGACCATCAAAATTACTAAACCATTTTGTTAAATAGGTTTATACATGCTATAATTAAGAGAAAATTCCTTAGACTATGTGTATCATTTTTTCATATTTTTCTTATGCTTGAATTTTCTTAAATAAAGCCTTAAAGTTGTTATCTTGAAAAATTTCTAGAAATTTTATTCTAGAGTTTTGTGTCAAATTATTTTGATACTTAGTCAGCTAAGTGTATTCTATAATTTCATCATGTTTCTATAAAATTTCTAAAGTTATTTCAGCATTTTTGGCCTAGGGGCATATTGGTGATTTTGTCATTCATCCTAGGGGCATTTTGGTCATTTTCCAAATATGCAAGGGCATTTTAGTAATTTTCATCCTAAGGGTATTCTAGTAATTTCGACTTCATGGAAAGAGTGATTTAGTTATTTTTCTTCAAATATACTTATATCCAAACATCATCACATTTCCACAAGTGCTTAATAAAATTTTGAGGATGTTACATTAATCGATTATGAGACATCTGTAATCGATTACATGAGCCTGAAAATTGTAAATAACTCTGTTTTAATCGATTACTTTAGCGTTGAAATTGCACTGCGCATGTTGAGTAGCCAAGGGTCACTTTAGGGAAGCTTGCACTTCAAGCTTCATTTGGACTTCATTTCAATTTGCATTTTCCTTACATTTAGTGACATTTAGCTTGTAATTTCGTAGCTTTTATAAGGTGCCAAAACTGAATGTAACTAGCTTTGGTTCATTAATACAATTCTGAAATTGTTGTGAGAGTTTCTCTCTTGTTCTTGTGTAAGAACTTCTTGAGTCTTATCAATGGCTTTTCAATGCTATTGTGGTGATTCTTCCTAGGCTTATTGGAAAGTTTTTCCATGGTGTCATCCATCTTCATCCCTAACATTTCTTCCATCTTTCATTGTGGAATTAAAAAGCTTAAAAACAACTAATAAACACGTTGTCGACACGCACCAAAACAATTTTACTAAGCTAATTCTGTAGCACAGAGCTAACCTAGGTCGACTCAGAGACACGATCAATATAGTTCTAGCTTCAAATCATTGGTAATAATAAGGGGGGATTTTTGTCGAACAGTTGGTGTGCGTAAAGTAAAACATGCAAGAACACAAACTAAAATTAAAGAACAATGCAGAAATTAACAAGATTATCAAGGAATAAAGTAAAACAAATGAGAAAGCATCAATCCAATTCACTAACCCAAGCTATTTGAATCATCATCATTCCCATAAATTGATTCTACCATGAACATTCATTCAATCTCAATAGAAGCAGTTCAATCGATCCTACTCCTAAATTAATTGAAACCACAACCCTAACTGAACTATCATTCAATTAATCTTGTGATTATCATTTGAAATTAAGACATGAATCCATAATCCTAATTCACTTTCAATCCCAAATGAATTCATAATCATGAAAGCATAATAGAAATTGAAGAAGAAGGTGAATATTCAAGTAGAAACCGAAATACCGAACCGGAACTCCAATTCTTCTCTTGCTTGAGTTAGATCCTTGGATTGATTAGTGATTTAGCCTTCCATGATGATCACCAAGGAAAGCCCCATGAAATGAGTGCAGAAAAATGGAAGAATAGGAAAATGGAAATGAAGAAGATGAAGAACAATGAAGAACACTTGAGAGAAAACGAAGAACAAACTTTTGATCCTAAAAACTAAAGAAAAGAAATGTAAAACTTGTTTATTGAATTGTAAGTGTGCTGTCCAAGTTTCACTAAAGTCACTAATAAATATAGTGACTGAGTTATAAAAATTAAATGGGCCACAAACAAACCCAACAATCTAATTATTTGCTATTTACAACCATGAAAGTCAAATTCACAGCCCAAAATTACAAGTGCAGAAGTGCTAACTTCAAAGCTTAAAATGACCCTCTAAATAATAGAGTTGGCCTTGGGCTATTTCTAACAAACTTATAGATCTTTTCGTTATCTTTCCAGGCACTCCTAGAACACTCCATTCGTAGATTGGTAGCACCCTATAGGTCCTGCACAAGTCAGATACGTCAAGTGAGCCAAAAATCCAAAAATACGCAACAATTAGCAATTATGCCCACTTACTTGCCTAAGCCAAAAACTGAATTACAATAGGAAAATAAAGGTCCAAGAGAGGTCAAATAAGCTAAGAATGATAGAAAAATACTCATCTAAAAGCACTCTATCAACAACCCCAAATTCTTGTGAAAGTGTGCAGAAGTTAGAGTTCTTGAAGTTTGCTTGAAGATTCAGTTTCATTACAAGGTAGATTTGGGAAAACTAATGGCTATGGGTTCAGTTATACGTCATAGCTACATCACAACCATACAACAAGAAATTTCATAAAAAGTTTTTCTGAAACACAAGGTTTTCATGAATGCATAATAAGCTAAGTGTTCAATATTCATGTTTTGAAAAAATATTTTCTCACTAGTTTAATCGATTACTAGTATGTGGTAATCTATTACTTGAGATCTAAGAACATCTTTAATCGATTACGAGATTGTTGTAATCAATTACACAGTACAAAATCACAAAATGGACTTCCTGTGATAATCGATTACAACATAATGGTAATCGATTACTTGGCAACTATTTTGAATAAGACTTCTTGTGATAATCGATTACTTTGCGATTTAATCGATTACATTGTTCATAAGTCTTTTCCAGGAACCTCAAGAACACTTTAATCAATTACATTGTTCATAAGTCTTTTCCAGAAAGCTCAAGAACACTTTATTCGGTTATATAAGTGATTTTAATCGATTACATTGTTCATAAGTCTTTTTCCAGAAAGCTCAAGAACACTTTGATTGATTACATTAGTGATTTAATTGATTACTAGCAGTTATAACAATTTTATCTATAAATAGAAAAATCTTGGTTTAATTGGAAACAACGAAAATATCAACGAAATTCATAACCTTTTTGAAGAGAGAAAAGATACTACGAGCTACTAAGTGTTTGTTTGTCCCACCAATCCTTCATCTTCATGAAACTTTGAAAAGATTTCTTTTTGCGCACCTTCGCACCTTTCTATAGAAGAAATTGGAGAGAATGTTCTAAGATTGTTTTCATTCAATCTTGATTCAAGTTTGGTAATCATTTACATTCATCTGTAGTGGGTAATCAGGTTGTTTCTCTCCATACTACTTTGATTGTAATTCTTTTAGAATTTCAGTTTTGTGTAATTAGTGCAATAGGTTTCTTAAAGCTTGTCTAGAATAGGTTTTTCTAAAGGGTAGAGTAGAGAAAGATTTTCTCTATTTCTTGATCACAAAGAGTCTAAGGGAGTTAGATTCCTTGTTCTTAATCTAGGTTTGACTGACAGTTGTTGTATAAGCTTGTAAGAAACCAGTTGGTTAAGAGAACTGGATGTATCTTCTCTAGGTTGAGAAGTGAACCAGTATAAATCTTGGTGTTGATTACTTCTTCATTATTTTTTCTTGTGGTTATTAATTGTCATTCATTGGTATAACTTTTCATAATCAACATAAAATTTTTGTTGTTATTGCATTCTTTAAAGATTGGAGTTTGGTTGATTTAAAGTGTTCAACAGTTGTTTTGTGATACGATCCCTTTCTACTTTGATTGTTAAAGAAATTTTAATTCGTGAAGAACAACCAATTCACCCCCTCTTGGTTCTTGTGTGTTGTTCATACTGTTTTCAAGTTTCAATTCTCTTAGGCTAACTACCGTGGATCAATGCAAAGCCAATCATTTTGAGCATGTTGAATCTACATATCCTAGTCTAGGATGCATGTATGCATGACTTCACACACACAATCAACCATTTTAGACAATAACAAACATCCTAATCAAGACTATTGTTCCAATATACAACTCATCATCAATAAAAACTAAGAGTTACAAGTCTTCGTCAACTCTTCATGTATACATTCTCCCCCTTTTTGATGTTGACCAAGCTCCATGTGATGTTGTTACTTCTACTCTTCAAACGTTTTATTGTCCCAATTTAAGCTCAAATCAATAACATAGTTCTTATTTAAAACAACAAACACTTTTCTCCCCATTTGGGCATATAAAATATAAACTAAGCATAGTATTTGAAAAGTATAGAATAAAGCACAGATTGATAACATAGAACATGATTTCATTCATTGATTAAAAGCCAATAAGATAGGATTGATGCAAAAAACTTGGCTAAATGTTGCATTAATCATAAGACTCAATTGGATGACATAAACACAAAATTGAAAAGCATATCACTAAAGCAAACACAACATAGAACTCATAATAATAATAAAAAAAAACATAACATGACAACTAAGGGACAAGGCTAAGGTGGCTTAGGGCTCTAATCCTCTTCATCATTGTAATCTCCAATGTGATGCTTCCACAACCTAGTCTCAATCTTGTCCAACATCTCACTGATGTTCTCCATATACTCATTCTGAGCTTCATTTTATTGGAGTTGCAATTTATACATTTGATCAATCTTCCTTAGTAGAGTGGCTTCAAAAGAGGAAAGAGGCTTCTCATCAACTTTCGGTGCTTAAGTATCAATCTCTTGCTCTGATGCCTCTTCCTTGTAGAACCATCTTCAATTTCTCTTGAGCAAACACTTATGAGTCACTAAGTGATGGAGGTCCATTGCAAGCTCAGGGTCAAGAGGGGAGAACTTGAAGCACTTCCTTTGGTTAGCTTTAGAGGACACATGACAAGAGCTAGAACTCAAGCCTTTCAAGACCACATCAAAGCTAACTTGGACAAGCATGAAGAAGCACACCAACTCAATGATAACAAGGGCTGGATTTTGTACTCTCAAGTTGAATTTTATTCTATTTAATTCCAGCACTTGTTAGTAGCAAAAGTAGTAGCAATAAAAAGGCCTTTAAGGGCAATTGTGTAAAGAAGTGTAGGTGCACTTGTGTGTGAATTTTGTAGCACCTATGTACGCTTGAAAGCTGCACTTGTAAGCTTAAAAACTGCACCTTGGCACGTGGGATCAGCAAAGAGTCACCTTAAGAGAAGCTTGCACCTCAAGCTTCATTAGCTTACACTAGGCTTCATTTGCACTACAAGCTTCATATCATTTGTCATTTTCCTTGCATTTAGCTGTAATTTCGTGGCTATATATGGCTGACCAAAACTGAATGTAGTCACTTTTGATAGCTTAATACAAATATGAATTTGTTTGTGAGAGTTTCTCTCTTGTTCTTGTGCAAGAACTCCTTGGGTCTTATCAATTGCTTCTCAATGCTATTGTGGCAATTCTTCCTAGACTTATTAGAGAGCTTCTCCATGGTGTCTTCCATCTTCATCTCTTACCATCTTCCATCTTCCATTTTTGCATATTATAGCTTCCTTTCAGTCATGGCTGCACGTGAAGTGAGGATGGGTGCATGTGAAGTAAGGAGTTACAAAGGGAGACCCAAAGAAGGAGTAATCCAATTGGGAGTGTGGATGGAGAGGCTCATGGCAATAGGAGGGTGAGTGAGTATGCATCCACTCGTGGAGGAAATTATGAAGATGAGAGGAATGAGAGGGAGGATTGGAGAGAAAACAATACTACAAGAGAAAATAATAGGACATACAATCCTAGGAAGCACAATAGAGATGAGGAAGATTGGAGGTTAAGGAGAGAAGAGAGAGAAGGGAGGAATGGATGATTGGTGGAGTGAAAATAAAAATTCCAAAGTTCCTTGGCACTTATGATCCCGAAGTTTACTTTGAGTGGGAGATGAAAGTAGAACAAATTTTCTCATGCCAACAATTTGATGAAGAAAAAAAAGTGATTCTAGCAACTCTAGAATTTGGTGGCTATGCTTTGGTGTGGTGGAACCAAATTCAAATGGACATAGGGAGGTTGAGGAGACAAAGAACAAATGGCTGGAATGATTTGAAGGTGTGCTTGAGAGAAAGATTTGTTCCCACTTATTATGCAAGAAAAGTCCACAACAAGCTCCAAAGACTATTCCAAGGCTATAAGAATGTTGATGACTTCATGGAGCTACATTCTAATGCAACAATAGAGGAGCTAGTCCACAAAGCTCAAAGGGTGGAACAATAACTTAAAAGGAGAAAAACTTCCAACACCAATGGGATGCAACTTCCAACTGCAAAGACAAGCCTAGGAGGGAGGTTTCTAAATTGGAAAATAAAGAAGAAAAGGTGGAGAGCACAAGTAAAAAAAATTATGGATCCTACTCCAACAAGATCAAGCAATATCAAGTGTTTTAAGTGCCTTGGTAAGGGTCATATTGCTTCCCAATGTCCCAACAAGAGAACAATGATTTTGCTTGAGGATGGAGGCATAAAGAGTGAGACTTCAAGTGACTCAACTAGTTCTTCAAGTGAAGAAGAAGAAGAACTTACACTTGTGGATGCTGAGGAGGGTGATCTCTTGATGGTAAGGAGAATGTTGAGCAATTTTTGCCTAGAAAAAGAGGAGACTCAAAGAGAAACTATTTTTCACACAAAGTGCTTAGTTGAAGACAAAGTATACTCACTTATAATTAATGGAGGCAGCAGCACCAATGTGGCTAGTACAAGGCTTGTTAAGAAATTACACTTGTCAACCACAAAGCATCCAAGGTCATTCAAGCTCCAATGGCTTAGTGAGGGTGGAGAAGTGGTGGTAAATTGTAAAAGTTCGAAAAATGCAACACATTGGTCCAACCATAGTGTGCTCACACAAGGGTAAAAACAAAAACAAATTCGATGCGAAAACATAGACCATCGATGCACCTCATGTATGTGTGCTTAGGAATTACTCATTGAAACACGTTGTGGTTTTAGAAATACCTTTATCACTTGAAGGCTCAAAGAAGATGATGCCCTCGAATGGTGATCCACACGGTTATCTCCTTCTTGCAAGTGAGAATTTCTCCTCCTTAATTCCTCCTTCTCCTTGATGGCTTGCCAGGCGCATGCAAGGTGTGAGGCTTTCAAGTATTTGGTTTCTTTTCTCAAGACTATAATGGTGCCTTGAGGTCAGGTGAAGGTGCATCAATAGAGGAGAGAAGATGAGGGAGAGGAAAAGCTAGAACTTGGTTCAGAACCAAGAGAGGAGGGGAAGAAAATTTCTACTACTAAATCCTCCCCACATAGACACCTATTTAAGGTGAGAAGAGGTTGTTGCATTGCATGATCCTCTCACTCCAAATCAGCCCAAGTTGTTGGGAAAATTTTTGAAAAAGAATCTAGCAAGATTCTCTCCAAAAACCACCACCCTCTCTCCCTCTCCTCCCTCTAAAGTTTGTTGCAACAATAACTCATTTGAATTCAGAATTCAAATGACAATATTATTGAGAGAATCTTCATCCAATCTTTATTGGATAATTCATTTAGATAATATGAATTATCCTCAACGACCAATGTTGTTGAGAGAATCTTCATCCAATCTTTATTGGATAATTTATTTAGATAATTTAAATTATCCTCAACAACCTAACCTCATAGAATTTAAAATTCAATTTCAAATTTCAAATTTAAACTTAAATATAAATTCAATCTTATCCCAGTTTGTGATTTCAATTTGAATTCTAATTCAAAATTCAAAATTTCAAAATTCAAATTTTAAATTTCAAAATTCAAAATTCAAATTCAAATTTTTAATTTCTCCAAAACTTATTTGGGTCAAGTCAACTCCTTGACTTACTAGGATTCATGGCCCAAGGCCCATCGGGCCTGTCAACATATTTGGGCCCATTAGTTGAGAAACCAATGTCACCACTAATGCCCCAAATAGGGTGCAAGATTCAAGTGGGCTTAAAGTCCAACTCTAATCCAATTTAACTCATAGTCTTGATGAAGTCCAATAATTAATTATTGGTCCGAACTCGCTATAACTTGCAACAAAGAATAACCTTTGTGTGTGATCTTTAAGACCAATTAGTCACTGACATAAATAAACTTGGACCAATTAAACTCTTTTAACGGACCCAATTCATTTAATGACCACATAAGACATTAGCAATGCTCTGCGGCCCCAAAACTAATTGAGTTAATCAAATGATCTACCTTTCTAATTTGGATACCGTGTCTTCATCATCCCTCACATTGTCATTCACATTTTAGTCGAGAGATAGGATAAAATATCATCTCTCTTTATTGACTAAATATAGCTTTTCACAAGAACTAGGATTCTTCTTCTATTGACTCTAAGACAGATCATGACTCCTTATGATCTCTTATTATGCATAGATTACCGAGGCAACTAGAAGTCATCCAAGCCCTGAAAATACAATGAACACTTATGCAAATAAACCAAGAGGGGGGTGAATTGGTTTTACCTCAGTTTTAAAATTTCCTTTCAAAATTTATAACAACAGAAGACTTCAAAAGGATCGTATCAATTTAAAACCAATTAGAAATCAATTAACTTCATCAATCAAATTACTCTTGTGTAGTAACCAAGTTTATATGATGAACAAATTATATACTTCAAGAATTTAATGAAATATAAACTGAAATCTAATGCACACAAGATTTATACTGGTTCACCTCTAAATCCCGGAGGCTACATCAAGTTTTCTTCCAACCAAATCTTGGTTAGAGTTCCATTATAACAAATATTTGTTCTTTACAAGCTTACAAAATGATCTCTCTTACCTTCCCTAGGTAAAATTCAAAATGTACTCCCTATAGACTTTTCAAAAGATCAAGAACCAGAGATCCCCTCTCTGTTCTTCCCTCTAGAAACCCTTTCTAGAAAAAGCTTTAAAAAATCCAAATGTTATATGGAAATACAACACAATTATACAATCAATAATACCAAAACTCAAGCTTTAAGTTCAAGAAAGATATCACCTTATAATCCTCAACAATTACAATGATATGTGAATGATTCAATCAACCTGAGATTATATGCAAAAGATGACTACCACTCTTTCATGATTGCATCTTTAAGCACTAGCTTGAATATTTCTTCAAATAATGAGTATCAAAACTCAAAACACACGTAAATCTCATTGACACTCAACACATTTGATTATCTCACTAATTTTAGCCTTGGGTACACTTGAGAACTTTAGAATATGTATATCACAAAGTTTGCACGAGCATCTCTTTCTTTCTTACTTAGTCTCACTCAGACTCAGCTTTTCTATTTATTAAAAATTGTTTTAACTAACTGTAATCGATTAATTTGTCAATGTAATCGATTATTTTAACTATTGAAATCGATTATTTTAAACATATAATCGATTAAATTGTTCATCAGAAATCTGGAAATCTGTTACGAATAGAATAATCGATTAAATCACCTTGTAATCAATTAAGCCAGACAAACTAAGTTTTACAATGCACACATGTAATCAATTAAGTACTCATTTAATCAATTAACACGGACCATGCCAAAAACTTAACAATACACATTTAATCAATTTACACAGCATGTTCATTTGGTTTAATCGATTATTAACATTTGGTAATCGATTAAACCAGATGAACATGCTGTGTAAAATTATGCAGAAGCTTATATAATCGATTATCACAAGAAGTTCCTAATTCTGTGTAAAGCTAATTTAATCGATTACGAGCCAGTGGTAATCTACTAAAATGTTCATAAGGCATTTTCCAAAAAACATTCACACACCTGTAATTGATTATTTCACCTAAGTAATCGATTAAAGCAGAGAAAAAATGTTTTATACAATTCCTAATTGCCTTTATGAAATTCTATAAGTTTGCTTATTACCAGATGATTAATTCCTATTAAATGAATGTATGAATGCAAGAATTATCAATAGCTAATGAGGATTATAAAGCTTAATCTAATGAACCAAGCTTAAACACAATTACATATGCCATCAAATTGATTGGGCATGTAAAATATCAAAACTCATTTACTTCAATCACCTTTGAATCCATTGCTTCAGCTTCTTTGATTCTAACAGTCTCCCCCTTTTTTTATTTTGAGCATGCCAAATACTTTATTTATGAAACATACTCTTTGACTTCAATGAAGAGATGTATGATCCGAAAATTTCTCAACTTTTTGCAAAGATCAAGCATCATCATATCTTGATTGATCATTAAAAACATTCAAACATTCATTCAAATATTCTTTAGGCATTTTTATACTTACTCCCCCTGAGTTGAATAATCATTTACATAACTCATATTCAGAGCATTTTGTAACGCCTAAATTTTTTTCCATCCTATTATTTATTTTTTTATGAAAATTCTTTTCTTCTTACTTAAAATAATCAATACGAAAGTTACTAATAATCAATATCATAAAAAATTTCTTCGTCACCGATTGGTATTTATAAGTCTAACATAATATAAAATAAAATACAGACTGATATCAGTTCTATTACATGGTACAAATCACCAAAATATTTCATTACAACAAACATCTTCAACTAAGCATCTTTAACAAAGTCCTTTCCTCAGACATCATCTTGTCAATCCTTCTTTTACTATTCATCTGCTCACCTAATTAGATTGAGGTCATAGCAGGTGTCAACCATAGACACAAAACATAGGGTAAGTTTATGATAAACATAATTTAAGCAACAGAATACATTCAATATACAGATATTCATAACATCATCCTCAAGATATAATGCATGATTCTCTTTGATTCTTATCATGTGGTACCAATAGTCAAGATAGCCCCATCCCAGTGGCACAGAACTTATCCGATCAATTAGGGTGCTGCAGTGTTGCAATAGGAAGGTCACCCACACTTCATGTGATCATCATGGGTGGCATGGTCCTCACTGCGAGAGTCACCCCCAAGCTCAGACTCCTTTTGTCTGAACGCACGGACTCAGTTTAGCTATCTGACACACCTCTTCTTGAGGCAAATAACGCGGATTAACCCCCTCGCCGGGCCTATGCATATGAGACATATAAGACTGATTCACTTTAATGTATAATTCTTTATCAACTCATATTTATTTTAAGCATCAGTCTTCAATTTCTATCTCACATACTTTACTCAGAAATTCAATAGAATTCAAGTACAGAACTCAGCTTGTGTAGAAATTCATGGAAACACATGAAGTTCATAAAGATTCATGAAACACTAAGCAACACCTGAATTTCATAGAAATTCATAGAAACACTCAACAACACATGAACTTCAAGCATCTATTTGAATAAAACAACACTCCAACTATCTTTATTTCTTTGAAGCATTTCATCAAACACATGGTGTGCAAGCTTTGTTTTCCATAGAAATAAATGAGATTCTATATATACATATTTGAACAAAAACAATACTTAAACTATATTTAGCATAAACTTCCCTATACATACCTGGTTTTCTTCTTATAAAGCTTGTCAAACTTCTTCCTAAAGGCACCTAGCTTTACACGTGATTCTTCAAGATGATGGGGTTTCTTTCTTACTTAATCTTAGCTTGGAAAATGAAAGGATGAGAGTGATATGAGAGATGATATTCACGTGAAGGTTATGTAGAGGAAGCTTGTAAAATGACTTGCATTTTAGGTCCCCCTCCCCCTTTTAAATAGTGTTTAGGAAAAGATTTAATATTCAAAGACATTTTTTCCCTTCCTAACTAATTTAGTTTCATTCTAGCTTAGTTTCTCCTTGTTTCATTATGTCCTAACTTAGTTTCTTCCTATTCCTTTGGGTTTTAACTTGATTCATTATTATCTATTTACTTTATAGAAAAATATCTCATAAACCATAATGACTTACCTTTCCACTTGGCCACCACTTTACAAGTGTCCCTACACTTGTCCAAGCTCTTGAAGTTTCTCCACCTTTCTTGCTTATTCACGTGGACTCTAGAGGAAAGGAGAAGATCTTGCTTCATTTTATGTTGCCTTGCATCATTATTCAAAATATGACTTTTTAGCCCTTTCTCCTTGTCTTCTTTTCACGTGAACTTTGGTTAGCTAAGGGGAAGATTTTTATCTTCCTTTTCTCCTTCTATCTTATATTTCATTTTCTTTTAAAGAAGAGAAAATTATATGGCTTCTTTTGGATACATATGTCACCTTTAAATGAAGAAGAATATTCTAGTCCATGCTTTTCTTCACACATGGCATTCCTTGAAAGGAAGTGAAGTTTGATTTGAACTCTTCTACCTAAAGATAATATTGAATAATGGCATTCTAGAGTTTTTCAGAAACTGACTTCAATTCTAGTAAAAATTGCTCACGAGTAATCTATACTGAGTGTTATTCAGACTTTACTTACAAGACTACTTTTATCTTAATTCTAATTGGTCTGTACTATTTTTGATTATCAAAATTACTAAACCATTTTATTAAATAAATCTGGACACCCCACAATTTAGAGAAAATTCTATAGATTCTATTTATTATTTTTCCATATTTTTTCAATGCTTGAATTCTTTTGATTAATGTTTCAAAGTTGTCACCTTATAAAAGTCATAGAAATTCTATTCTAGAGTTTCTTGTCACAAACTTTTGATATTCTGCCAGTCAAGAGTATTCTGTAATTTCATCAGGTTCTCACAAAATTTCTAAGGATATCTGGTCATTTCTGGCCTAAAGGTCATTATGGTAATTTCATCATTCATCCTAGGGCATAATTGTCATTTCCACCATAAAATATCTGGCCAAAATATCTATGGGTATTTTTGTCATTTC
Source organism: Glycine tomentella (assembly GCA_007407185.1). Lineage (NCBI taxonomy): Eukaryota > Viridiplantae > Streptophyta > Magnoliopsida > Fabales > Fabaceae > Glycine > Glycine tomentella. Next base: position 33,354 of record PYAF01000692.1, on the reverse strand, counting down.
CAAAATATCCAAGGGTATTTATGTAATTTCCACCTTAAAATATCTCACTAAAATATAGGGGCATTATCGTCATTTAAACTTAGACTAGAACTAAGAGATTAATCTAAATCCCTAGATTCATCCCTAAATATCTTGGATTCCATGTTCTTCACCCTAGTCTTAAGTTCCTCTAATGAAGAATTAACTTCATCTCTATGTTCATGATGTAATGAGAATAAAGCGTCCCTCTTTTGTATCATTAAAGATTCAAATTGAGAATATCAAGGCTCAGACGGTGCAGCTTCTTCCTGTTCTTCTCTAGCATCTCCAATTTGGTTTCCTTCATCATCTCCCTCTTCTCCTTCCTTTTCAGCCAATGGAACTGGTTGACCTGCCATTTGCCAACCATATGGTGTCTTCACCATTCCAAGCTTAGTGAGGTGCTTTTCCTTTATTTGACTATTGCTAGCATTGGTGTGATCCATGACTTCACTGGATACATCCAATTGAAAATAATCAATAAATCTTGAAACTAATACAACATAAGGAAATGGGTAATTTACCAATCTCTTGGATTTCTGCATGATCTCTGGAAGTATATGGATCGAATTTAACTTGATTCCATTCTTTAATCTATAAACAATTTGGAGATCATCATCTGTGGCTTGTGCATGGTTGGTGGATCTTGGAGTGAGGATATAGGTGATGATACAGTGTAGGAGCCTATCTTCATGTGTCATAGGTCCTGTACTTAATCTTAGCCTAAGATTCATGTGAGGGTCTATGAGCATACCTCTATAGGTTTCCATTCTATTGTAACCCTCTGCTTCTTCATCAAAACCTTCTTTCTCCATCAAAGGAGATCCCAACAACTTCATGCCAAATTTCTGGAGTAATCTCCATAGCCACTCCATTCACTTGGGTGAGGATTGTTCCATGCATAGTGATTTTGGAACAGGTATAAAAGACTTTTACCAAGTCAGGGTAAAAAGTCCCTTGCATTTCAACGAATTTTGTTAGACCTTGCAATTCTAACATTTGAGGGAAATGAAAGTCCTTATTCAATAAACCAACCAAGGTTCAAGAACTTTAGAGGGCAGAGTAACTTGGTAGCATTGAATTGGAGGTAGTTCATTTTATCAGCTTCATTGGAGAACCAATGATCAAGTCTGCTAACTACAGGGTTTGAGGATTGGGCTTGAGCTTTTCTCTTTGAAGATTTAGCTCTTTTGGAGGTAGACATGTTGAGAGAGTAATTAGGCACGAATTTGAGAAATAAGAAGATAAGAAAAATTATGTTTAGAACTTATAAAGGAAGATGGTTTCAGAGCTAGAATATTGAGACAGAGAATAGAAGATTGCAAGGCTTGAAGGTGTGAGTTTTCAAGTCTCAAAGGTCTCTATTTATAGGCAATTTTGATATAATGGGCAGTTGTAAATTTGAAAATATAGTTCTTGTGACCCTTAACCACTACCATTAAGGCTTAGATCCTATCAAATCATGGTTTATTACAGTTGGGCAGTTTCAAAACTGTCATATTTTTTTGCAGTAACCACTTAAATAATCGATTATTTTGTTATGTAATTGATTATTTCATTCAAAATTTCAATTCTGAGAAATGAGGTAATTGATTAAAATACAGGGTAATCGATTATTTCAGCACAAGTGGCTTACAGGAAAAGAAGTGTAATCGATTATAATTGGAGATAATCGATTAAAACAGGGTGAAACAGAGTTCTCAAACATACATGACTCAAATAATCGATTAATTCGATCAAGTAATCGATTATTCCAGACTAGTTCAAAATTTGGAAACATTCTGAGACTCATGTAATTGATTATTTCATCGATTATTCCATAGTGAACTTGATTTTCCAGAAACTCGAGTAGTGAATAATCAATTATTTCAATGGTTTAATTGATTACAATAGCCTTGATTCATTTTATATCAGCATCAGATGAGCAAATAATCGATTAAGGTTTTGTGGTAATCGTTTATATTCAGCTTTTCAAGTAAAAACAATCAGATTTAGCAGCATTCAGCATGTATTCAATTGCCAATAGAGTTCATGTCTTTCAAGCAGTATTTAAGCCATTCATATACAGAGTAAATAGCACTGGAATGTCAATCAACATATACTAGATTCATCGAATATACCAAGCATGTTCCTTAAAGTAAAGAATCTATCTCTAGCCAAAGGTTTGGTAAAAATATCAGCCAATTGTTTGCTACTTTCAACAAACTCAATTTTAATGTTACCTTTTTACACATGATCTCTGATGAAGTGATGTCTTATCTCTATGTATTTTGTCCTGGAATGCATGATTGGATTCTTGGAGATATTGATAGCACTTGTATAATTACATAGAAGTGGAATGTGTTGAAGTTCCACACCAAAATCTTGGAGTTGTTGCTTCAACCATAAGCTTTGAGCACAACAACTTCCAGCTCATATGTACTCAGCTTCAGCTGTTGACAAGGCTACACATGATTGCTTTTTGCAATGCCAAGAGATTAAAGAGCTCCCCAATAGATGACAAGTACCACTTGTGCTCTTTCTATCAAATTTGCATCCTACAAAATCAAAGTCAGAGAATCCTATTAAGCTGATTCTTGTACCTTTTGGATACCAAGCCCCACTTTTGGTGTAGACTTTAGATACTTGAATATCCTTTTTACTGCAGTTAAATGAGACTCTTTAGGATTAGCTTGATATCTAGCACACAAGCAAACACTTAAAATAATGTCAGGTCTACTTGCTGTAAGGTAAAACAATGATCTTATCATTCCTCTATATCTTGACTCATCAACTCTTTTCCCTTTTTCATCTGAATCTAGATAGGTAGAAGATACCATTGGTGTTGCTGCAACTTTGCAATTTTCCATGTCAAACTTCTTTATCATTTCCATGCAATATTTTGATTGGCTAAGGAAAGTTCCTGATATATGCCTAGCACATGATGCTTTCCAAGCTCAATTAGATTGTTAAATGCATCATTTTATATGATAAATAGCTTCCAATTGGTGTGAATGTAACTTATGTGCTTAAATGAGGTATTTTGGTCAAGATTGAATGAATAGCAGGTGAATTAGCTAAGAATTATGCAGAGCAGAAGGTATGGCGCTATCCGCACCAGCACCACGCGATCCGCGCCACCATCTCTGGAATCTGGCACCTGGAGCGCCAGGCTCGAGCCATCCGCAGCACGGTTTCTTTAGCCAGTGCCATCAGCGCCGTGCCCACGCCAGGAGCGCGGTTCCTTCTGGATGTTGGCGCTGTCAGCGCCGTGTTGGAGCCAGGAGCGCCCCAGGTCGCAGAGTCTGCATAATGAGGGCAAAACAGAGATTTCACGGGCTACACTATAAATAACCGAAGCCTCAGCATTGGAGAGGATCTTTGGACGAAATTCATCACCAAAGGAGGAGAAAGAAGGCTTGGGAGCTGAGCTAGGGTTTGGGTGTGAGGGGAAGAGGGTTCTTCCCTCTTCCCTTCATCTTCTTCCTTGTATATATCAACATCATGCTTCTTTTTGTTGTACCAAGGCCATCCATGTCTAGGTTTGGCTAGTTTCCTTTTGTAATTAGGGCTAAACATTCAATGTTACTTGCATTTGGATTGGATTGAATGTTATCATTCCTTTATGCTATGTTATTCATTACACTTTGCTTGAATCTCTTCATCTCTTTCTTAGACCTGATCAATCTAGGTAAGAGCTTAGAGCTAGGGTTCACAATAGGGATATTGGGGCTTTAGTCTTGGAACTAAGTGTGGTGACTTGCTTTACATCACCTAGGGATAGGGATGTATGTTTGCAATCTTTTCTAGTGCATCACTTAATGCTTAACCTAATAAATGCTACTAAGGGATTAGGGCATTGAAAAGGATTAAAGGGTTAATGTCACTAAGGGATCAGGGCTTAACTATTATTGAATGAGGATGCATGATTGAGTAGCTAGTATAGATGAATGTAGTAAACGATCCATGTAAGAATGTCAGGAGCATGGGGTGTGGGTCTCCCTAGCTACATTAGCTTACGTTTGGTACAACCATCATCTATCTTGTGTATATACTTTATATTTATATTTAGCTTTTACATTTACTTGTCCACACACATTTCTCTCATATCTTTTGTCATCTGACTTATCGATACGATTTATAATTTAATTGGTCAAACAATCCTCGTGGGACGATAACTCTCTTATCACTTTATTACTTGAGCGACCGGTGCACTTGTCGAGTACGCAACAGTTCCATTCTTCATTTGCTTAACTTGTAGTCCTAGGAAGAATGTGAGCTCTCACATCATAGACATTTCAAACTCTTTCTGCATGCTAGCTGAGAATTCTTTACAAAAGAATGATTAGTGGAACCAAAAATAATATCATCAACATAAATTTGTACTAAGAGTATGTCTTTGTCTCTTCTTTTGATGAACAAGGTTTTTTATCCACTTCTTCTCTCGTGAATGATTGATAAAGCAAGAACTTGCTCAACCTCTCATACCAAGACCTTGGAGCTTGTTTCAAACCATATAAAGCTTTTCTCAATCTGTAAACATGATTAGGATATTGGTGATCTACAAAACCAAGAGGCTGATCAACATATATCTCTTCATCAATATAACCATTAAGAAATGCACTTTTCACATCCATTTGAAACAATTTAAAATTCAACATACATGCATATGCAAGAAGTAACCTTATGGCCTCTAATCTAGCAACTAAAGCATAAGTTTAATTATAATTAATGCCTTCCTCTTGGTTGTAACCCTTTGCAACCAATCTAGCTTTGTTTCTTATTATGATGTCACTTTCATCCAACTTGTTCCTAAAAACCCACATAGTGCCAATAGGTGTGTGAATGGAAGGTCTACGGACAAGTTCCCAAACATTATTCCTTTTAAATTGATTTAACTCATCATGCATAGCAATTAACCAATGTTCATCTAGTAAGGCTTGTTAAATATTATTTGGTTCAATTTGTGATACAAAAGCCATAGTACAACAAAGATTTCTTAGAGAAGATCTAGTAGATACTCCCTTAGATACTTCACCAATTATGTTGTCTAACGATAAATCTCTTGTGATCCTCCAATCTTTGTGATTAGGTGTGGCTTCTTGACGGACTCCTAAACTGAATCAAGTCCTGTTTGCCCCGATCTTCTTTGCAATGGAATCAATTCTTCTTCAATGGAAAGAAAAACAGAGTATTAAGTGGTCTGTTTTTTACAGCTTTTAGGTCTTTTGTGATTTAAGAATTGGAACAATGGAAGAAGATTAGAAATGGATTTGGATTGACACCATGGAATAGGAATTCCAATAAGTCTTGCAAGAATCACCACAATAGCTCAGAAGCTATTGATAACTCTTGATAATCGATTACATTGCTCATATCAGCCTGGAAACTGACTCATGAACAAAATAATCGATTATCACAGGAGCTCCCAAAACCAGGTAATCAATTACAAGCCAGAATAATCGATTATCACAGGGACTCACAAGAACTCACACCTCCATGTAATCGATTACAAGACGGAATAATCGATTACAGCAGAGCTATTGACAATTCTAACATTTATACAAAGTATTTAATCGATTACAAGCTACTTGTAATCGATTACAACAGATAAATTTAGCATTTTGTAGCCTTCTCCATGATTCTCCAAGAGATTGAGGTTGAATTGTATATGATCTTGGAGTATTTGAGCCCTAGCCCTTGTCATTGGCCCTTTAATCACCAAAGGAAGTGCTTCCATGTGTAATTCCAAGTCTTCCTTCACTTGCCTTGGTTTTAGGATTGTATCATCCCTTCCTTCTTGAAAAGAACTTGTCCTCAAGTTTATTTCTCCATTTGGACCTACATCATACAATGAAAGATCACCAACATTAAAAGTATTACTAACACCATATTCATTAGGCAATTCAAGTTTATAAGCATTGTTGTTAATCTTTTCCAAAATCTTAAAAGGCCTATCTCCTCTTTGTTGAAGCTTGGATTTCCTTTCATGAGGAAATCTATCTTTTCTTAAATGAAGCCACACCAAATCTCCTTCCTTGAATATTATTTGTTTTTTGTGCTTATTGGCTTGCTTGGCATAATTTTCCATTTTCCTCTCCACATTTGCTTTCACTTGTTCATGCATCTTCCTAACATAAGAGGCTTTAGACAAAGCATCACGATTAATCATAGAAGATGTGTTAGGTAATGGAAACAAATCAAGAGGAGTTAAAGGATTAAAGCCATAAACAACTTCAAAAGGAGACATAGAAGTACTACTATTAACTACTCTATTATAAGCAAATTCTATGTGAGGTAAACATTCCTCCCAAGTTTTGAAATTACTTTTGATGTAGCACCTAAGAAGTTGACCCAAAGTCCTATTTACCACTTCGGTTCGACCATTTGTTTGTGGGTTGACAAGTTGATGAAAATAAGAGTTTAGTACCAAGCTTACCCCACAATGTTTTCCAAAAATGACTAAGGAACTTCGTGTCTCTATCACTCACAATACTTCTTGGTAATCCATGTAGTCTCATTACCTCTTTGAAGAAAATATTAGCCACTTCACAAGCATCATCACTTTTATGGCAAGGTATGAAGTGTGCCATCTTTGAGAACCTATCAACCACCACAAAAATAGAATCCTTTCCTCTCTTGGATCTTGGAAGTCCAAGGAAAAAGTCCATAGAGATATCAATCCAAGGAGAGTTAGGAATGGGTAAAGGTGTATACAAACCATGAGGCATGGATTTAGATTTAGCTTTATGACAAACAATGCATTGATAAATAAATCTATGCACATCATGCTTCATTTTTGGCCAAAAGAAATGTTCATGTAACATGGCCAAAGTTTTATCCACCCCTAAATGACCCATTAAATTATTTTCATGAGCTTCTCTTATGAAAAGTTCTCTCAAAGAACTTTTAGAAACACATAGTTTCTTTTCTTTGAACAAGAAACCATCATGTCTAAAATATCCTTAATGAGCCCCTTTCTCACACAAAGCAAAGATACTAGAGAAGTCATTATCACTTACATACAACTCTTTTATGTGATTAAAACCAAGCAATTTAGTCTCAAGCATAGAAATCAAGCAATACCTTCTTGAAAGGGCATCCGCTGTAACGCCTCTCTTTACTCTCTCGTGCTTGATTGATTTTAGATGAAATTCGTGTTCACTTTACGTTATAATGCTCTTGGTTGTAAATTTTTTTTCACGAAAATTCTTTTCTTATTACTTTAACTTGATAATTCCTTCGTAATGTAAACGATTTTCCTCACCACGATTTATACAAATACAGTGCATCAATTAGAATATAAACAGTCCATCTTACATGTCCATAAATAAACAGTCCCATACATATCATAGGCCAAAAATTAAAATTACAACATCTGTAGCACATCTTCAACTCAAATCCATGCACATCTTCAATCCACATCCATGCTCAGCTACTACTGTTCATCTGCTCGCCCAAATCAATTGGGGTCATCACAGGTGTCAACCACAGACACAACTCAGGTAAGTTTATGCCAAACATAGTTTAAATAATATAAACAGAGAGATAAAATCCACACAGCTTATACAATGTACAGATCATTATACATATACCCATTGTGCGATGTATAAGATGCATGCTCATCTTTTTATATGATGCATGACTGAGATCTCAGCTTATCATAAAATCAATATCAGTGGCCACGGTCAGATAGCCCCATTCCAGTGGCACACCTATCCATTCAGTCGGGGTAGGGCAGGGGCGCGTAGGAATGTCACCTCCACCTATGTGATCATCATGGTGGTGTGGTCCTCCCTGAATACACACTACCCCCCAGTTCAATCTCTGAACGCATGAACTCGGTTTAGCTATCTGACAAACAACTCCACGGATTAATCCCCGCAAGGCATAACTCCACGGGTTAACGCCCGCAAGGCATAACTTCACGGATTAACCCCCGTAAGGCATAACTTCACGGATTAACCCCCGTAAGGCATATGCGTATGAAATGCATGATTGATTTATTTTATCCAGTCTTTAAACATTATTACAACTTATGGCATATATTTTTAGAACAACACATAAAACTTTTCTCCGCCATCACAATCTCAGCATCAGTCATAGTTCACCACAATTCTTGGAATCCATAAATAATCACCATACAACACAAGGATTCCAATTATTCCATCATCAGCATAACACCATTCTTACTTTGTTTCTCAATCACCAAAATCATCAATCACCAAGCAACATGTTTAAAATTATATAGAATTACACATGAAAGATCATATAACTTATTTTATTTCTTTGAATCCTTTTATCAAACACTTGGTATACTTTATGGAAACACTCAACAACACATGTAAAATCGTGTAGTTATTCCTTTAAAATATTTAATCATGCAAGTATACTACATATCCAACAATAAAGGTACAAATCTACAACACTTAAACATTTTTCATTCTTTGTGACAAATTATCAAACACATGGTGTGCAATATAGAATACTTGTAAAGAAAGCTATTTAACATCATTTTCAACATCCTAGACATATTTCCAACCAATCAAATTAAAACATAGATACTTAGGACTATACTTAAAATTTCGGCCAACATCAATTTCTAGCAACATATTTTCTTTTGAATAATTATGATTTTAGACAACTAATTCTTTTTAAGATAGCTATACTTTCAAATTCTTAGTTACTCCTAACTTTCATTTATTAAATTAATTTCAAGTTATTGATCCAATCATCAATTGTTAGAAACAAACCACGTTGCTTAGTCAATTA
>PYAF01000691.1:189451-249276 GCA_007407185.1 Glycine tomentella | reverse complement strand
TGTTATGACATAGCCTTTTATGTTTTCCAATCTACTTGTGGATAAATCCAATAAGATTTACTATCAAACCTTTATTTCAAAATCATTTTCAAAACTTCACTTATTTTCAATTAATCATTGGTCTTTTTAAAATAAATTATCCGCTGCAAATAAAATAAATACGAATAAAATGAAAGAGTGAAGTGGTGGTTACACCAGGCGAGTGTTTTTGCCTGTTTTTACTCGCCTGGGCGAGCTAGCCTTATCTCCTTGGAACTTGAACTCACCTGGCCGAGCAAAATACACTACTTCCACTCGCTTGGATTAGTTAAAGCCTTAATGGTGAAGAAAGGTCATTGGCCCAGGTGAGTTCTAGGCCATTTTTGCTTGGACTAATCTTCCAAAATGTGAAAAACAACATTCATACAAGTACTAAAAATACAATTTAACTAGGTTTAAGTCAAGTTTATAAATAAATTTACTAAGATCAAAAGATAAATGCCATCATTGTAACCTTAATTTTAATAAAATAGGGCATTTATCATAGCCTCATTAGTCTCTGCAATGTTTTCGCTTACCAAAGAAATCTCTATCTCCTTGTAATATTCATCAACACATCTACTTCCTTGATAGAGCCTTTGTAATTTGTTGTGCAAATCCCTCATGTATTGAGGGGGGAAAAATCTCTCCCTCATGATTTCTTTCATTATAAACCATGTGTCCGGTTGATATCTCCTCTCTTTCCATTTTCACTTGAATCCACCAAGCCATGGTATACCCCTCAAATTCTAAACTAGCCAACTTCACTTTCTTTTATTCACTAAAATTTGTGACAATCGAAAACTTGGTCAACTTTTATCTCCCAATCAAGGTAAGCTTTCGGGTCATTAGTACCTAGGAACTTGGGAAGTTTAAATTTCACATCTTCCATTTCATCCCTATTCCTCCTATGCCTATGCATTCTACCATCTTCATGGCCATCGTCACTCCCTTGAGAAGAATGAGGTGACCTGTGATGTCTTCTTCTCTCTATGTCGTCCATTCTTCCACTCAACTCTTGAGTACTCCGTTGTATCTCATCAAAACATTCTCCCATCCTCTTTTCAACATTTATTTGTAACCTATCCATTTGTTTAGCCAATGAAGTCATTAGCTTAGCGGTTCTAGGTGAAGGTGGATCACTATCGCTATCGGACACCATCCCTACAAGAAAATGGACCTTACCACTCACTAAGTGTTTACACTCTTCAACACTCGTGTTTTACACTTGTAAGACTTTTTCTATAAGGTTCACTCTTGTCTTTTTCCACTCTCTAACTCATTTTCAACTCTTGAAATTCAACCAAAGATTCCAATTCAAAGAAAATCCAAACTCAACTTAAGAGGTCAAGGAAGAAAGAAAAACTCTAAGACAAAACCTTGGAAATTTAGAAGACAAATAATAAAAGTTCAACAAGAAAAGTACAACTCAAAAGGAAAGTCAAAGAAGACAATGATGAAGATATATATAAAAAAAATTGGCTAAATATAAACCACTGTAATTATGCAAAAAGATATTGTTATTAAGCAACAAGAAACACACTCTAAAAGAGAGGACTTTTAAAATAAAATTTTGGCTGTCAACTTTTTTTTTACTCTTGGGTTCTCATATTTTTTAATATATTTCATTTTGACCCCAATATACTTAATTAAAAATTGTCTTTTGTTCCTTCGTAATTTCTCTTTTAGGACCCGAAACTTTTGATATTTGCACAAATGCCCCAATTCTCTCTAGACATAATTTTTAGAGATCAAACTCATAAAATTTCCAACAGTGCTATGAGTTTCATGAAGAACACAAAGAACAACCCATATTCAAAACAACTCCAAATTCAACAAAACAAGAGGGGGAATGAAGGCAATTGCAAGCTAAACTTAAAAATCACACAAGAAACATACAAAGAACAACAAACAAGCAAGAATCATGATTTTCAATTTTCATTTTTCGGAAAAAAATGAAAATGCAAATAACATAGATAGAAATCTTTACGAATTGCTTTCCAGAATCAAGCTTTGATACCATATAATGACTTCCAAGACATGAATGCTTGGATTGGATCGTTTCTGGATTGCAAACTTCAAGACTTCATGAATTTTGGTTGAAAACCCAAATAGAAAAATGGAGAAGATTAAGGAATGATTAGGAATGACGCCACGATCCACAAACGGAACGATGAGTCATAGGAGAATTCACCACAAAGGAAAGCTTTCTTGATAAGAATCAATTTGGTTTCAATCAAGAACCAACAAGAGGCTAAGCTCTCAATTCAAGCAAAAGCTTAATTTCATTAATCTAAAGTGCCCAAAAGTAGCAAAGTCTTAATATTTATATGGCTAGGCCTCTAATAAAAACCTAAAAACGTAAGTTTATGCCCATTTGCGTAAATAGCAAGGCCTAATACAAAAATAACATAATTACATAGAAGCACTAGGCACATCCTAGACATCCCGAACATCTCGGCTAAACACTTCTAGGCTATACACATCCCAGACATCTCGGACATCTCGGCTAAGCACTTCCAGGCTACGCACGTTCCAAACATCCCAGACATCCCAGGCATCTCGGCTAAACACTTCTATGCTACACACATCTCGGGCATCTTGGCTAAGCACTTCTAGGTTATGCACATCCCGGACATCCCGGTTTCCCGGCATCCCGGCCAAATAGATACCCAACACTAGCTTGTGTAATCGATTACAGAAACATTGTAATCGATTAAAACAGACAGCACTAGCTTATTACAATAGACAAGACTTTTGATGTGATCTTGAAAGGCTTGGGTTCTAGCTCTTGTCATGGGTCCTTCAAAGCTCACCAAAGGAAATGCTTCAAGCTCTCCTTCTAGACCTTTGGCTTGGAATGGACCTCCATCATCATGATCCTTAGATAGTCCTCTATCAGTTTGAAATCAATGAAGCCAGGAGGCTTTTCAACATATACTTCCTCCTCAAGTAATCCATTTAGAAAAGTGCTTTTAACATCCATTTGAAAAAGCTTAATATCTTTTAAACATGCGTATGCAAATAATAAGCTAATGGCCTCTAACCTAGCTACTGGAGCATAGGTTTCATCATAGTTTATGCCTTCTTCTTGTTTCAAAAAATCCACTTGGTGCCAATAGGTTTGTGAGAAGAGGGTCTAGGGACAAGTTCCCACACCTCATTTCTCTTGAACTGATTCAGTTCATCTTGCATGGCAATTAACCAATGTTCATCAAGTAAGGCTTGGTCAATGCTTTTTGGTTCAATATGTGATACAGAAGCCATAGTACAACAAAGATTTCTTAAGGAAGATCTAGTAGAAACTCCCTTGGAAACTTCCCCAATTATATTGTCAAGGGAAAGGTCTCTTGAAGTTCTCCATCCCATGGACTTTTGGATAGGTGTTAATGGTTCTTTTTCTTTATTTGATTCTGCCTTTTCCTTTTCTATTGATCCATCTAGTTGTATGAATTCTTCAATTGGACCTGCATCTATATCACACTTTTCGTCCTCTTTGGAGGAGTTAGTCTCATCACATATTACATGAACAAATTCCTCTACACATAATGTTCTTTTGTTGAATACTCTATAAGCTTTACTTTGCAAAAAGTAACCAAGAAAAATAGCTTCATCAGCTTTAGCATCAAATTTGCCTAGATAATCTTTACCATTATTATTATCACCATCAGTAACATATCCTCCATCTTTGAGAATCAAATTTGAGAGCATGGATATGTCACCTGTCATGTGCCTAGAGCAACCACTATCAAGGTACCATAGTGCTGATTTTACTCTAGACATACCTGCAAAAATTAAATTAAGTAACAAAGAAAGGTACCCATTTTGGGTTGGGTCCATAGGGGTTAGTTGGTTTCCTTTTTCTCTTAGGTACCCAAATGCATTCATCATTAGGTACATAAAATCTCCTCGCATAGCACCTAATGGATGTATGAACTTTCTTCATGCAATAATTGCAAGTAATAGTGTTTGATTGTCTTTCAAAATGAGTCAATTGATGATGCTTTGTTTTTGAAAGGCTTTTTTGATACTTTTGTTTTGGAGGCACAAACCTTGTTTTTCCAAAAAGTTTTGATCCATGTTTGTACCCCAAACCAGAAGTATCTCCAGCATCTTTTTGCACACTTAGCATTTGATTAAATTGCATTTACCTCTATAAAGTCTTTTCAAAAGATCAACCAAATAAGAATTTTTTGAAAGCAAAAGCATATATTTTCACCTTGACTCTTTTTGTAACCATCAAATTCTTATTGTAAAACCTTGAATTTATCAACATTTAAAGATGATGAGGCACAAACACATCCATTAGCTTTGTAACTTGAAACAGGCTTTTCATTTGCTTCTTTCAAATTGCAAGTTCAGATTGCAATTCAGCAATTTTGTTGAGATGCCATTTGAGATTACCTTTCAGCTTATTATTGGTTTGTGCAAGTTTTTGGGCCTCTTTATGCATCTCATGGAAAGCATCAACCATATTATCATATTCAAAATTAACCTCTAATTCAGAACTTGAGAATACTTCATCATCACTTATTGTAGAGGTGAAACACAAATTTGCTTCTTCATTCTCATCTGTTGATTCAAAAGTAGTTGAATCATTTTTTTCCCACACTATGTATGCCTTCTCTGGCTTCCCCTCCTTTCTAGTCTTCCTCTCACCTTGTTGCTTCTTCAAAAAGATTGAACATTTAGATTTAATGTGTCTAGGTTTACCACATTCGAAGCAAGTGAAGTTGGTGGAGTTGTTGTTGCTATCATTTTTTTTTGTTAAACTTTGACAACTTTTTGTTCTTGTTTCTTCTCATGAGCTTGCTGAATTTCTTCACTATTAGGTTCATATGTTCATCACTTTCATCTTTACTTGAGTCTTCTTCCTTTTCCACATGAGTTGATGCAGTTTTGAAGGCTATACTCTTGTGTTTCTTCTCTGCATCATCTGCATGTGCTAGTTGTGACATTTCAAGTTCATACTCAAGAAGCTACCAAAAAGTGCAGCCATGGACATCTTGGATAGATCTTTTGATTCCTTGATTGCTGTAACTTTTGGTTGCCATGGTATTGTGAGACACTTCAATGTTTTGATGTTTAATTCTTTAGCATCAAAGATCTTCTGAAGACCAAGAAGATGATTGACAATGTGAGTGAACCTTGTTTGCAACTGAGAAATGTTTTCTGTGTTGCTCATCTTTAACATTTCATATTCATGAATCAGGGCATGCTTCCTTGATCTTCTCATTTCATCTGTTCCTTCATGAGTTACTTCCAACATCTTCCACATTTCCTTTGCGCTTTTACACCTAACAGTTCTAAAGAATTCATCAAAAGAAAGAGTAGATGTAATCATGTTTTTAGCTTTAAAATCATACTACACTACTTTTTTTCTGCTTTCGTCATCTCATCCCACTCCTTGGGAATTCTTTCATTATCAAGAACTTTTGTAGGGATAAAAGGACCCTTACCAATAGCATGCCAAATACCTGGGTCGTTTGATTAAATAAAGATTTGTATATGATTTTTCCAAAAACTAAAATGCTCTCCTTCAAACACCGGAGGATGATTGAAGGAGACACCCTCTTTGAAGGTTATCTGTGTGGTATTCATTTTCTTGGAAAGATAGTGATCTTGATTAACTTTCAAGAACCAGCTCTGATACCAATTGAAAACAATATGAATACACGCAAATACCAAGAGGGGAATAAATTGGTATAATTTTTTCCTTTTTAATCTTTTACAAAATCAGAGTTGAAGGATCTTTATCACTTTGTAAAACCAATGAAACTTCAATTCAACCCAACCACTCAGTCCAAGAAATCTATGACAAGAACCTACACTTGTTGATTAAGAAAGATATCACAATTGTTAAAAGATTGAGATAACGATAGATAAAGAGATCAACACAAACATATACTGGTTTACTTCTCAAGAGAAACTACATCCAATTCTTCTAATCAAAGAAGATTAGAGTTCAACTCAAATTATTCTTTACAAGTCTTATAACAAGTGATAATCTTTATCCACACTAGATAAAGAATAAGAAACCTAACACCCTATTAGATTCCTAACCACAAGATTCAAAGAACACATCTCCAATCTTTCACCTAGAGAACCTTACTCTAGTTAAAGCTTTAAAGAACACCCTTTTGATCTTAGTCTACAAAAAATTCTAAAATAGATAACAACACAAAAGAGTTCAAGAGATACCACTTGAGATTCACCATGGATGCAATGAATGAATGCAGAATACCAGACATTACAAGTTGATTGAAATCTTCTTAAAGATTCTTTTCTCTTGAAACCTTTATGGAAACCCTTTGCTCATCTTTTCTTTCACAATATAGAAAGATTTCCTTTGCACAAAAAACTTTGTATTTCACTGAGAAATTGCTTAGTTTCATATCCAATCCAATCTAATCCATTTTAAATCCATTTAAATGGATTAGTTTCATATCCAAATCCAATTTTTTGGATTTTAAATGCAATCCAATTAATTGGATATGGATTTGATATTTGTTTGGATTTTTAAATCCAATACAATTTTTTGGACAATAACGGCTAGGTTTTTCTCGGCCAACTTTGTTAGGAGTCATTGTTTGGTCGATGTCGTCTAGAGTTATTTTGATCGACGTTAACTAATGATGATTTTAAGCCGTCATTGGTTGATCCTATTTTTCGGTTAATGTTGGTAAGAGTTTTTTAGCCAACATTGATTGGGATTATTTTTGGCCGATGTAGGCTATATTCTCACACCAAGGTCAAGCAATCATGCTCAGCTAACAGAGGATGATCTGCAAATTGTTTATGGTCTAAAATCAGGAATTCAGATGAATTGGATTCTGCTGATTGAAGACATTCTGCTAAAATGTCATCGCCTGGTGGATTATGAGTTTCCATTTTCCATGCTTACTTCTAGATTCATTGACTATTTCAAAGTTGATGTCTCTAATGAGATTGTGGATTTCACCAAAGTGTCTAGTGAGATAACTGAAAGGAACCTCAAGAAGCTTGGTATGAGGTATGTTGATCATGAATGGATAATGACTGGAGAGAAACTGATGCTAGAAACATTGAAGAGATGGAAGAAGATGATGAAGCTAAAGGTTAATATGAGCCTACACCTCAATGGAGTCCTTTTGAGTCTCTCATGATTTAGAAGATGCATGCTATGCTTCACCTCCATCAAGAGCACTCAGCTGAAATTCACAATGCTTAGAGAATATCACTTATAGGCTAGAAAACATAGAAACTAGGCTCAACCTTAGTGACCTCCTTAAACCATATGAGGATAAGGCTTAGTGGTGTTTTAGTGCTTGTTTCTGTTGTTTGTTTGTCATTTCTGTTTTAGTTATGTTTTTGTTCCTCTGATCATCCATTATGTTTTATTGTTATAGTAGTTTTTTAATGATGATTGTAATGATTAAGGATATGAATGATATGTCAACTACTATTTCCTGTGTTCAATCCTTACATATGTTTGTTATTCCTCTATGTGATTGTGACTTTTTACCCTTATTGTGCCAAAAAGGGGAGAAGTATTGCATTAAATTGCATTGCATTGGGGAGAAGTATTGAATTTATACACAAATTCTTACTCATTCATTTGCCCACTCTATTATGATGATGATGATATGATTTGACACTTCTATTGGCCATAGTCTCTACACTAAAGCCTCTCCAAATGCACTAAATGGCAATTCAAGTTTGGCATCACCAAAGCCAAAAAGGGGGAGATTGTAAGAGATAGGGGGAGCAACATGAAGATCAGGCTATGAATAGTTTTGTCTTTTACATGACCAATTCCTTATTGAGAGGCATTTGTATTGATTATTGCTTTTCAGTCTTAATCTATTTGTTTGTACATGCACTATCCTGTAGAAGTAGAAAGATTGTTTCTAAGTTAAGAAACACCTGCAGTGCATAATGATTGGACATTTTTAGTTAAATACTTTTCTATTCTTCTTAGCTTATTTGAATTCTCTTGGACTTTTATTTTCTCATTCTAATTCAGTTTTGTCTTAGGCAAGCAACTGGGCTTAATTGCTAATTGTTGCTTATTTTTGGATTTTATGCTCACTTGACCTATCTTCCTTGTGCAAGACCTACAGAACTCTGAATGGAGCATATGAGCGGTCCTTGGAAAGATACGGAAAAGATCTACAAGTTTGTCAGAGATAAGCCGAGGCCAATTCTATCATTTGGAGGGTCATTTTAGGCTTGGAAGTCAAAATCACTGCACTTGAATTTTGGGCTGCAAGTTAGATTTTTATTGGTGTAATTAGCATAATTCATTAGTTTAGATGGGCCTGCTCATGGTCCATTCTTTCCTTCTGACTTAGTCACTATATGCTAGTGCAATTAGTTAGTGAAAAACACATTACACTTTCGCATAAACAGATTTTACATTACACTTTAGAAATTTCCAGAATTAAAACCTTTTCTCTCATTGTTCTTCATCTTGTTCTTCATTTTCATTTTTTGTTCTTCCATTTTCGTGGACTAATTTTGTGGGTCTTCCATTGATGATGATCATGGAAGGCTAAGCAATCAATCAATCCAAGGATCCAGTCTAAGCAAAAGGGAATTTGAGTTCGGGTTTAGTATTTCAAATTATGTGTGAATGTTCACTTTCTTCTTTAATCATTTACTTGTTTTTCATAATTATGAATGTGTTTAGGATTGAAAACAGATTACATTATGGATCCATTTCCTAATTTCAAATTTTAATCACAGATTAGTTGAATGATATTTCAATTAGGTTGTGATTTCAATTAATTTAGGAGTTACTTCGATTGAACTGCTTCTAATGAAATTGAATGAACTTTCATAACAGAATCATTATCTGAGAACTATGATAATTATCATTACTTGGTTTGGTGAATGGGATTGATGCTCTTTAATCTGTTTTACATTACAAATTATCAATTCGCATTAGTTTATAACTTTTTCTGCAATTCTGAAATTATTATTAAACGTATACTAACTGTTTGACAAAAACCTCCAACTGTTTATTAGTGAATTGAAGTTGGAACCATATTGATCGTGTCTCTGAGTTGACCTAGGTTAATCCTGATGGAGGTCCATTCCAAGCCAAAGGTCTAGAACGAGAGCTTCCAGCACTTCCTTTGGTGAGTTTTAAAGGACCAATGACAAGAGCTAGGATTCAAGCACTTCAAGATCACATCCAAGCTAATTTGGACAAGTATGAAGAGGCACATCAACTCAAGGATAACAAGGGCTGGATTTTGATGTCTCAAGTTCAATTTAATTCAATAAATTCCAGCACTTGTTAGAAGCAATTCTGTAAAATTCAAAAACACATACTTTTTGTTTTAATCGATTACCTTAAGCATGTAATCGATTACAAAGAGTTCAGTTGCATATAGAAACAAAGATGGCCTGTTTTAATCGATTAGCATTTGTCTGTAATCGATTACACAACTATTTGGAAAAAAATGAAAACTCTCTGTGTTAATCGATTACTAATTGGAATAATCGATTATTTGGTTCGTCATCTGTTTCCAAAAAAACAAGAACAAAATAATCGATTACTTGGTCAAAATAATCGATTATTGTGTTAAAAATAATCGATTAC
This sequence comes from Glycine tomentella, assembly GCA_007407185.1. Classification (NCBI taxonomy): domain Eukaryota; kingdom Viridiplantae; phylum Streptophyta; class Magnoliopsida; order Fabales; family Fabaceae; genus Glycine; species Glycine tomentella. Next base: position 239,669 of record PYAF01000691.1, on the reverse strand, counting down.
TTGGACGAAATAATCGATTACAATCAGTTATTTTTGTTTTGTATATAAAGCTGTCAACTGAAATGTGAAAGGGGAACTCCATTTTTCTAAGTGAATGAAATCAGACTTTGTGTAAAAGAGATTTTTCTCTTGTTCTTGTGTAAGAACCTCATGTTTCTTATCAATAGCTTCAAGCTATTGTGGCGATTCTTCCTAGGCTTATTGGAAAGCTTTTCCATGGTGCCATTCACCTTCATCCCTTACCTATTTCCCACTTTCCATTTCTGAATTATGGACAACCTTGTGTCCTTGAAGAAAACTTGAAGTTTGAGTTTCAATGCAAGGAAGATTTGGGCAAACTCATGATTGATGGGTTCAATCATACATCAAACCTTGTGCTAAAGAACTAGCGTAGTTTAATTGTTTTGAAGCGATACGACATCGGGTTATCAAAATTGGCGTCATTTCCGGGGACCGAATTGTGATGTAGATGGTCCATTTTTGCTATCAGAAATTTTTGATCCTGTGGAGTTTGATTCTGAAACTTGGTGTCCAAAGTTTATCCCCCATTCTAAGAAAAATTAACCCCATTGGGGTTTGGTGTGAGTTAAAATTGACAAATTCGGCCTCTAAGTAGGAGTTTTAGCAGTTTTAGCACATGGACATTCTGGTCATTTCACAGCAAACTGTCTCAGAATATATTAAAAATTTACCAGAATGTGGATACAATTAATACATCAAGGTGACCTATGAAGGATGAACACGGTCAGGGGGGTCCAAATTGCCAAATTCATTGATCTAGACCACTTTTGAATTTATTTTGTGTTTTCATGATTTTTAAAATTCATCAAAAAACTCACAAAAATCAAGCATAATTTATAGATATTTACTGTGGTATTTTTGAGTTTTTCAAAAATTATTTGAGGCACTTTTCCAATTTCTATTTTATTTCGGCAGATATTGTGAATAATGTTCATGGTAGGATAATTGTCTATTGTTTCTGTGATTTTGTCTTTGATGAGCTGAACTGTGCATGACTAGGTCCCAACCAAGTGATTTACATTCATATGATCCTGAAATAGATAGGACATTTCATAGATTGAGCAGACATAATAGTAGTCTAGATGACTTTGATAATGTAGTTCTAGGTAGTAGCGTAGTGTTTTCTAGGTCTTCTGTTTCTGAAAATTTTGCTGATACAATGGCTGATAACAACTTAACTCTTAAGGAATTGGCTACACCTGATGTTGTTTATCAACCTTGGTGTATTCAATATCCTAAGACTGAAGTTAGTTATGAGCAAAATCTGGTCTAATCCATTTGCTTCCAAAGTTTCATGGTCTTTCCGGTGAAGATCCATATAAACACCTTAAGGAGTTTCATGTGGTGTGTTCCACCATGCGACCACATGACATTCATGAGGATTATGTCAAGATGAAGGCATTTCCTTTCTCTCTGGATGGTGTTGCTAAGGACTGGTTGTACCTTCAAACAGATCCTATCAACACTTGGACAGACATGAAGAGAAGATTTTTGGAGAAATTCTTCCCTGCATCCAGAACAGCATCCATCTAGAAAGAAATTTGTGGTATAAGGCAGCTGCCTGGAGAGACTTTGTATGAGTATTGGGAGAGATTCAACAAATTGTGTGCTACCTGTCCTCACCATCAAATCAGTGAGTAATTATTGATCCAGTACTTTTATGAAGGCTTGATGTTGATGGATAGGAGTATGATAGATGCAGCTAGTGGAGGTGTTTTGATGGACAAGACTCCTCTTGCTGCAAGGCAGATGATTTCGAACATGGTTGCTAATTATCAACAATTTGGTACTAGAGTTGCTGCAACAAGCAAGGCTACAAATGAAGTTTTTGTTTCCATGGTTGCTGATAACCAGAGGTTGGAGAATAAACTGACAGAGTTGACATCCCTTGTGAGACAACTTGTTATTGGTCAACAGCAGAATGTGATAGCAGTCAATCAACCAAGGTTGTGTGGTATCTGTTAGAATCAGGAAGCTGAAGCAAAGGATTCCAAGTTGAAGAAGCAAATGGTTTTGATGTTTTACATGCCCAATCTTAATTGATGGCATTTGTAATTTGTTTCTAAGCTTGGTCAATCAAGATAAAGCTTTATAATCCTCAATGTTCATGCATTCATACATTCATATAATGAGAATTAATCATATAATGTTAATCAATCAAGTAATGATTCAAAAAGGCTATTAGAAATTGTGTAAAACAATTTCTCACTGCTTAAATCGATTACTTTGGTAAAATAATCGATTATAGGCTTGTGTTGATTTCTGGTAAAAGCCTTATGAACATTTTAATTGATTACCGCTTAATCGTAATCAATTAAATAAGCTCTGTTGGATTCAATGGAACTTCTTGAAGAATGGACAAAGGATCAAAGCTGAGTTTTAGCTTTCAACATGCCTTGAAGTATTGAAGTATTATAAGTGAATAAATGTAAAAGGAGAAAGCATTTCTGGTGATCCAAGAATATTGCATTCACATCATTCATTCATCAAATTGGTTTAAATGATTAGAATTAACAAGGCATTGATAAAAATGGTTAAGTCTAATAGTTAAAACATAAGGTTTTTGGAAAAATATATTTTCTACTGATTTAATCGATTACTTATTCATAATAATCGATTATATTGTTCTTTGTGCTTTCTGGAAAACTCTTCAAGAACAATGTAATCGATTACATTTCGGTTTAATCGATTAATTTACCTTAGCTTACATATAAACTGCTTTGTTGATCATTTTAATCGATTACCATTAATCTATAATCGATTACAACATATGCCTATGCTTTACACATCTTGTTACTTTTAATCGATTACCAGAATCTATAATCGATTACTCTGCCCATTTCATGATTATGAAACTTCCTGCATTAATCGATTACCAAAAGCTGTAACCGATTACATAGTTTAATTCATGGTTATAAAGCTTCCTGTTTTAATCGATTACGTATCGAAATAATCGATTATTCTGTTCGTTATTTGAACCCAGATTTTATAGAACTCTTTAATCGATTATAAATCATTTATATGCATATTATTCATTGGATCATCACACGACTTCTTTCCTTAGTCTTTGAAGTTGTAATTCTGTTTTGAATTCTATGTTTGTTTGTCTATTGTAAATGGGTTTCTTGCTTGTAATCTAGAGATAGGGTTTCTCTAGGGGATTTACTGAGTAGTGTTCTCAGTGGGTTGTCTCTAAGAATCCAATAGTGTTTTAGATTTCTGAACTTTATCTAGGGCTGATAAAGAGAGACTTTGTAATAATTTGTAAGAACTAATAATTACAATAGTGGAACTCCATTCTAATGTTGAGTGGAAGAAAACTGAGTGTAGCTTCATAGTGTTTGAAGTGAACCAATATAAATCTTTGTGTGTTGTTTATATTCCTTATATTGACTATATTTTGTTACTCTTGACTGTAAGTTTTAGTTATCATCAAAGTCTGAACTATTTCATATCTTGGGTTGACCATTTGATTGAATAAAGGTTATAAAGATCCAAAAGGGAAAAACTCTGATTTTGTTCAAAAAAATTTTGAATTACCAAACCTAACCAATTCACCCCCCTCTTGGTTAAGTGTGAAGTGTTCCCATATTTTACAAGCTCTTCACAGTTTTTGGAACTTCCTGTGATAATCGATTGTCTGGGTATTTAATCGATTACCAGAGCTTCTGCACAATTTTACACAGTATTTTCATCTGATTTAATCAATTACCAGATATTCGTAATCGATTAAATATGCATTGTCATGTTTTAGGCATGGTCTGTGTTAATCAATTATTTGGTTGTTTAATCGATTATTGAGTGCTTTGAAAAAAACTTGGTTCATCTGGAGTAATCGATTACAAGACGAATTAATCGATTAAATTGTTCGTGACAAATTCCCAGATTCCTGATGAACACTTTAATCGATTATCTGGTTAAATTAATCGATTACAATAGTTAAAATAATCGATTACAGTTAGTTAAAACAGCTTTTTTATAAATAGAAAAGCTAAGTCTCATTGAGAGAGAGAATACCAAAAGTGTACAAATTAGTAAAAACCTTTTCCTACAATTCTCTTGAGTACCCAAGTCAGAATCAAGGTTGATAATCATAGTTGTTGAGTATCAATAGGATCTACATGAGTTCTAAGTGTTGTAACTCATAGATCAATGTTTTCTCAAGCTTGTTCTTAAAGAAAGATTTCAAGAAAGTCTAGTTATCATCTTCTACACATAATCTCAGGTTGAATCATTCATTTCATTGTTGTTTCTGAGGATTATAAGGTGATATCTTTCTTGTACCTTAAGCTTGAAGTTTTAGTATATTTCTATTCTGAAATTGTTTGATATTTCTATATAACGTTTGTAATCTTTAAAGCTTTTCTAGAAAGGGTTTCTAGAGGGAAGAACAAAGAGGGGATCTCTGGTTCTTGGTCTTTTGAAAATTCTATAGGATATAGATTTTGAATTTTACCTAGGGAGGGTAAGAGAGATCATTTGAAAAGCTTGTAAAGATATTTGTTATAGTGGAACTTTAACCAAGATTTTGGTTGGAAGAAAACTGGATGTAGCCTCCGGGGTTGAGAGGTGAACCAGTATAAACCTTTTGTGCTTTTATATTTCAGTTTGTCTTGCATTTAATTCTTGAAGTATAGAAATTACTTGTCATACAAACTTGGTCATTGCACAAGAGTAAATTGATTGGAGAAGTAAACTGTTTTCCTAATTGGTTTTTAGATTGATACGGTCCTTCTAAAAGACTTCCGTTGTTACATTTTTTAAAAGGATTTTTTAAAACTCTGAGGTAAAACCAATTTACCCCCCTCTTGGTTATTTGCATAAGTGTTCATTATATTTTCAGTATTTGTTGTGCACCTGATCATCCAACAGATTCTTATCCCACTCCCCAAGAAACAGAACAAGCTGCTGAAGTTTCTGTCATACAACCCAGACAGCCATTTAGACCTTAACAACAGTATAATCCTTACTTCAACACTTATAATCCTAGTTGGAGAGATCATCCGAATTTGAGGTATGGTCCTGGTCCACAAAACCAACAGCCATTCAGACCTCAGCAACAACAATATCCACCTTGGTTTGCTGACATTGTGAATTTTATTGTTGCATCTGTTGTCCCACCTCATGCATCTAGGACCCAAATAGATAAACTTAAGAGTGATGCTAAATATTATGTGGGATGATCCTTATTTGTGGAGGTTTGGTAGTGACCAAGTGATCCGAAGTTGTGTGCCAGATCATGAGATTCAGTCTATTCTTCAGTTTTGTCATGGCACACCTACCGAAGGTCATTTTGGTCCTCAGCCGATCGCTAGAAGGGTATTAGACTGTCGGTTCTTTTGGCCCACCTTGTTTAGAGATGCTCATCATTTTACCATCACTCATGAGCAGTGTCAGAGAGTAGGAGGAACCATTACACATAGGCATGAGATGCCCCAACAACCCATTATTTTTTGTGAGATTTTTTATGTGTAGGGTATTGATTTTATGGGTCCATTTCCTATTTCTCATGGTTTTTCATATATTTTGTTTGTTGTTGATTATGTTTCTAGATGGGTTGAAGCTAAGGCCACCAAAACTAATGATTCTAAAGTTGTTGTGGATTTTATGAGATCCAACATTTTTTGCAGGTTTGGTGTGCCTAGAGCCATTATCAGTGACCAGGGGAGCCACTTCTGTAACCGGTCATTGGCATCCTTGCTTCAGAAGTATGAGCTTGTGCATAGAGTTGCTACAACTTATCATCCCCAAACTAATGGGCAAGCAGAGGTTTTTAACAGAGAGATCAAGCAAGTGTTACAGAATGTGGTGCAACCCAACAGGAAGGATTGGAGCAAGCTACTTGAGGATGCTTTATGGGCTCACAGGACCGCTTGCCGAACACCTTTTGGGATGTCTCCCTATAGGGTGACTTTTGGTAAGTCATGCCACCTTCTGGTGGAGATTAAGCACCGTGCATATTGGGTGGTGAAGAGTTGTAACATGATATTTGATGAAGCGGGTATGGAAAAGAAGCTTCAGTTGCAAGAACTTGAAGAGATCCGCTTAGAAGCCTATGAGAACTCCAAGATTTACAAGGAGAAAGTGAAGAGATTTCATGACTCTAGGATTCTTAGGAAGGAGTTCCATAGTGGCCAAAAAGTGCTCTTGTTTAACTCTCGCCTCAAGCTTATTTCTGGTAAACTTCGATCTAGATGGGATGGACCTTTTGTTATTACTAATGTTTTTCCCCATGGTGCAGTTGAAATTAAAAATGAAATTACCGGCAAAGTCTTCAAGATCAATGGTCACCAACTCAAAGTATTTCATAAGAGCCCTCAAGTAGAGGAGGAGCTTGTGGCGAACATCTCTTTGGTCTTGCCAATTTTGTGTGATGATGCGTCGTGAATGACATTTGGGGAGTTTCCTTTTTCCTTCTTTTATTTGTTGTCTCTTTGTTTGCATTTCTTTGTATACTTACATTGAGGATAATGTGTATTTCAAGTGTGGGGTGAAGGATTACAAAATTTGTTTTCTGTTTTAGTTAATTTGTTTTCTGTTTTAATTTTTTGTCTATTTACTATTTTCTGTTTGTTTACGTTTCCGTTTTTTGTTTCTATACGTTTTCTGTTTCTATTTTTACATTTTGTTTATGGTTTAGCTGTCTGTATTTTGTTTCTATCTGTTTTCTATTTTCTGTTTGTTTGTCTGTGTTGTGTTTTCTGTTTTAATTTTTAAGTCTGTATTTCATTTCTGTTTGTTGTTTACTATTATGTCTGTTTTTGTTGCTATTTCTGTTATTGTGTTCCAGTATTTGTTGATTTTCTTCTATTTTTACATTAAGAAAAAAAATAGAATTTAGGCACTTTTCATGTTTTTCATAGGATTTCTAACTTGTATAAATTGTGAGAAATGTACAAATTTTGGTTGGATTGAGAGGTTTCATGCTTGATGTGAATCATTGTTGCAATTGTTGAAGTGATAAGTAGGCTTGAGAAATAGAATTTAATATGGATCATGTGTGATAGAATATTGCCTTGTGAGTTTTTGGGCCTTTGTGGATATGTTCTTTCATATGTTATTTCACCTTTGTGCTAGATTACTCTATGTTTTGCCTTGCCTCTTTTGACATTCCTTGTTGCACATGCTTTGATTGAGATGATTTAGGCCTTTTTTCTTTTAGCCACTAGCCAAATAAACATATCCTTGCATTGATATCCTTTGTCACCCTTTTTGAGCCTTTAACCTTTTCTTTCTTGTATAGCTCATTGAAAACAAAAAAATGGAAAACCATGTTATCCTAGCTTTAGGGAGAAAAGGGGCAATGGAATTGTTTTGGGATTGGGTTTCAAGCAAGTGTGGGGTATTTTTATTTTGTTTTGATTTGGAAGGAAAGAAAAAAAAATGAGAAAAGAAAAGAGAAGAAAGAGTTTAAAAAGCAAAAGTTCGAAAAAAAAAATGTGTATAAACAAAGAAAAAAATGCAATAAAAGTTGTTGTGGTTCATCTTGTAAATTCCTTTAAATTTCATTTCTTTGTTTCTATCCCTCTTTTTACTGTTGGTTTACTCTCCATTGGCCCTTTTTTCTCTTAGTTTTAGCCTAAATATCCTTTTCTTATCCACCCTTTACCTAAGTCATTAATTACAAACCAATAAAGTCCTTTTGATCTTTTGAAGCATCTGTATTTCAAGTTGAATGAATTAGAGTCTTGTCAATATTTGGATGTGCTAGTTACATGTGGTGTTTGAGTGTAAACACAAACTTATGCACATTAGATGTGGTTGAGTGTTGTTCTTTGAGAGATTTCTATCACCTTGGTGCATTCTTAATTTTAACTTGACTACTTTTCACTTTACACTTTGTGATCATGTTTTCATGGATTGTGTGTCACCTTAATATCATTCTTCCATCTTTCATCTTTCTCACTTTTGTGCATTGTTAGGATCCATTGAAAAATGTGTGTGCCTTGTTCATACCTTTCTTTTAGTTTTTGGTTTACTTTAGTTTGAATTTTTCTTTTAGTTTTGCCCAGGAGTGCAAATGTTTAAGTGTGGATTATTTTAATTGGGCATTTTTAATTAAATACTTTTTATTCTTCTTAGCTTATTTGACTTCTCTTGGACTTTTATTTTCTCATTCTAATTCAGTTTTTGTGTTAGGCTTAATTGCTAATTGTAGCTTATTTTTGGATTTTATGCTCACTTGACCTATCTTCCTTGTGCAGGACCTACAGAGCTCTACAGAACTCCGAATGGAGCATATGAGTAGTCCTTGGAAATATAAGGAAAAAATCTACAAGTTTGTCGCAATAAGCCAAGGCCAATTCTATCATTTGGAGGGTCATTTTAGGCTTGGAAGTCAGAACCACTACATTTAAATTTTGGGCTGCAAGTTGGATTTTTATTGGTGTAATTAGCATAATTAATTAGTTTAGATGGACCTGCTCATGGTCCATTCTTTCCTTCTGACTTAGTCACTATACGCTAGTGCAATTAGTTAGTGAAAAACAAATTACATTTTAGCACAAACAGATTTTACATTACACTTTAGAAATTTCCAAAATTAAAACCTTTTCTTTCATTGTTCTTCATTTTTCGTTTTCTGTTCTTCCATTTTCGTGCACTAATTTTGTGGGTCTTCCAATGATGATGATCATAGAAGGCTAAGCAATCAATCAATCCAAGGATCAAGTTTAACCAAAAGGGAATTTGAGTTCTGGTTTAGTATTTCAATTATGTGTGAATGTTCACTTTTTTCTTCAATCATCTATTCAGTTTTCATGATTATAAATGTGTTTGGGATTGAAAATGGATTAGTTATGGATTCATTTCCTAATTTTGAATTTTAATCACAGATTAGTTGAATGATATTTCAATTAGGTTGTGATTTCAATTAATTTAGGAGTTACTTCGACTGAACTGCTTCTAATGAAATTGAATGAACTTTCATAACAGAATCATTATCTGAGAACTATGATAATTATCATTGCTTGGTTTGGTGAATTGGATTAATGCTCTTTAATCTGTTTTACATTACATATTATCGATTCACATTAGTTTATACGTTTTTCTGCAATTCTGCAATTATTATTAAACACATACAAACTGTTTGACAAAAACCCCCAACTGTTTATTAGTGAATTGAAGTTGGAGCCATATTGATCGTGTCTCTAAGTCGACCTAGGTTAATCCTGTGCTACAAAATTAGCGTAGTTTAATTGTTTTGAAGCGATATGACATCGGGTTATCACATAACTCTTTATTTTAATCGATTACCATATATCCGTAATCGATTACACAAGTCTTTTGAGAAGCTTGTAGAGAGATCTTAGTTCTTCTTTAATCGATTACCACATATTCGTAATCGATTACACAGTTCTTTTGAGACCATGTCTATTTTCTTAGATCTTTCCTTTAATCGATTACGAGAGTATAGTAATCGATTACATCATTCTTGAAAGTGTTCTTAGAAGTGCTCCAGAACACTTTAATCGATTAAATCAAGAATCTAATCGATTACATTGTTCTTGAAAGTCTTCTAGGTTTGGGGAATAATAGTTTAATCTATTAAAAAGATAATCTAATCGATTACTTCGAGATAATCGATTATAAGTGGTTATAATTGTTTTTTCTATATATAGACACCTTGTGTTCTCACTTTCAACAATGATTGAGAACGAGCTTTTATGACTCACAAACTTCAATTTTCGTTTCTTGAAACTTTGAAAGGTTAAAGTGAGTTGCAAAAATCATTTGAGATCAAGAGAGATCCATTCAATCAAGCATTTGGTTATCGTGTTTGAATGTAAAGGTTGTATCTCTCCTTGACTCTGTTTTCATATGTTTTTACATACTGCTGCCGCATATGCATGAGTCTTTATAGCATGAATAGGTGTAACATCCTCAAATTTTTATCTTGAGCTTATATTTATGTTTGAATTAATTATGGAAGTATGATGATAGTTTGATACAATAAGGATAGGATAAAATTTTATATCTCCCTCTGTACTTAACCAAACAAGGTATTTGACCACTCATTTTAAAGCTTGGGATGTCCTCTATGTTATTCTAAAATATGGGACAAAATTGAGCAGTGAATCATGCCCATAATTTATTTGAACATAAGGTGACCAAAAACTGTCCACACCAGCTACTGCCACCTATTTTAAAAATTTATATCTCTCTCAGTTCTTACTCAAATTAGGCTTATGATATAAGGAATTAAAGATCTAGATGTGAACTATAACATATAAAAAAATTCAGCTAAATCTAACTTGTGTACTGCTTGTAGTCACGAAAACAATCAAGGATTTGAGTGATTCATTTTGATGTCTGCTGGGAGCTTTGGAGTTTTGTTATTAAAATACTAAATCTAGAGTTTTAGAATTCCAACTGAGACATGTGATACCTTGTAAGAAATCTTACAAAGTCTAGTTTAACATATTAAAAGATGGGAATGTAATAACATGTGGATTAGTACGTATAGGAAGAACTAAACCATATGTGGTGATATTTTTTTTATCTAATTGGAAGTAAAAATCTTGTTTTAGCAACATATAGCTCTTAGAAATTTGGCACAAGGGCTAAATGTTTCATCCAAGCTTGGACCAATCAGAATTTTCTTCATGAAATCTCCACTTCCATGTGCTATAGCCAACCAAGCACAAAGGAAATCTTGTTTTAATTGAAGCATGCATGGGTACGTGAATCAATAACAATGGAAGTGGTGTACAAGAGTCAAATGAGTAGTCAATGTATGAAGTGAATAAGACAAACTAAGACCAAGCTTCTTGAACAAGCCTTTTAAGGAGGCAATCAACGTGGAAGCTATCTAACTTGGGAGCAAAAGATAATTTTTAGCCAAAAGCATAGAACCAATCAGATTTTGTCTCTTAGCATGGACAACCAAGCTTAGGAAATCATTGCTTTTAGAATTTGCTCATGGATTGTATTATGGATTTTATGTGATGAGACATATTGATTCATTTTTCTGAATCCAGTACGAGATTTGCGAAACAGAATCTGATACTACATCCAATACGAGATGTAGAGACCAGGTGCAAAAACACTCTCCTTAGCATAAGACGGTCGCAGCGTACTACATCCAGTAAATGGTGTGGCTACATACCGTACCATATGTAGAGACCATGTGCACTCTGGAATTTCATGCATACATATTGTTTGAATGGTTAATTATTGATGTTATTGGAATTATTTGATGAATTACTAACGTACTAACTTATTTGGTAGTTTAGTTTTTGCCTACTGAGAAATTTTATTTCTTACTAGACTTGTTTCATTTGTTTTATATGCAACAATAATAATTTTCCTTGATGCTCTAGACTGGGGATGGTACAAAGATGAGGAGAGAAATTGCTATATTATTACCATGCACCCTGTTATTCGGATTTATATATATTTTGGAATTCATTTTCCTGTATGTGTCCTTAATGACATATTTAATCCTAATGATTCATTCTTTCATTTTGCCCACGATTACCCTAACCCACCAATGGAGCCTGTTAACATCTCTTACAATAACCTTAACGTGAATCCTCCCTTCATCCTAGGTCATGGAGGAAATATGAATCTAAATGACGAGTATGATGCTAAGGAGAGTGTAGGTGAAAATTTCTGAGCTAAGAAAGGGGTAACGTTAACATATGAAAAATAAATAAGGATCGTAAATAGAAAATATATGGCCAATAGGTTTTCTAGTACTAGTATGTTTTAGAGTATTAGAAATTATGGGTGATGTTTAATCTTTAACTTTTGTATATTAATTAGAAACTACAGTGAAGAATGGTGAATCTCGTATTGGTACAACAAGATGTGATGTAATCAAGAAATCAATTTGGTTCAATGAACAAGAATTTCACCTATAAAATTTGTACATTCTTACAATTTTTACTAATATAAGCTTCTTTCAAATAAATACTAATAAAAATTATTTATAGATATATTAGGTCGTTACAATAGGCGTTTCTAGTTTGAAGCTAAGGGTATGTTTCTCTTAGGCTTGCATTCACAAAGGACCCTAGGATTGGGTGGCAAAAATATAAAAATAATACTTTTTAATAAATAATTTGAAATTTGGGAGTTTTTTGAAACTCCCAAGATATAGTAGTAGAAAAGGCAGACTAGGCTTCAATCTCTAGTTAAGAAATTATTTTATATGCTTAATTGGGCAGATTTATGGTTATCATTTAGGCTTAAGATTCATGTCATTTGATGGTTATTGTATGATGAGAACATGTTGATTTTAACCATAAGATAAGTGATGATCTATAAGTTGGAATATTAGTGATGTTGGAGTTACATTTGATGATCTTCAGAGAGTGGTTTTGATGACATTTGGGATGTTTTGTCATATTTTTATTATGGTACTATTTTACATTAATTTTTAGAAGTAGAGAATGAATGGTATGTAGATAAATTGTTCAAATACTAGAAAGATTCAATTTAGAGGAATAAATAGTGAGGTGGTAGGTGAAAGGAGAATTAAGATACATACTAAGTTTAAATCTTTTCTTATGAAAGTTTAAAGGGATTGGAAATTATTTGAAAGATAAATTGTGGATTATTAGTTAGATTACTAATATGATTTTTTGTTGCTTGAGGATATTCTATGGTCATGTCTAAGTTGGTAATGATCTTATTTGAATAAGGTATGGTGGTTTAACCTTACTTGTGGTACGTATGATGTTATGATAAAAATATTTTTCCATAAGGTGATTGGTATTTTGCTTATGGATTATGGAGATTTGAGGATGTTGTCATAATATGTTTGTATTCCTGATGTCTGTTATACCATAAGTTTCAATGCATATTCATAAGTTAGCAGACTGGCCACCTGGATAATTTGTGAATGGCAAAGAAGCATTATGGCAAGCAGCCAGAAATACAAATAAGTGAATGATAGGTGATTTTTCTAGGTATCAACTCTCTATGATGATTGAGTGAATGTAGAATTTTATTATTTGGTATGTGTAAGGAGTGATGACTAGTAAGAATGATTGTACAATAGCTGACGTTTTCCAAGATTTGAGGGTGAAAATCAAGTTGTGATTTGGGAAACCTTTAAGAAGGCATTTTTGGATAAATATTTTTCCTGAGAATGTTAGAAATAAGAAAGTGATGGAATTCTTAGAGCATAAGCAAGGGATTATGACTATGGCAAAGTTTGAAGAGTTGGTGAAGTACTCTCCCCTTTATCAAGGGAAATATAGTATTATGTTACTGTGCTATTCGACTCCGATGTGACCCATTCGTTTATATTTTATTCGTGATTAGAGAAACTTAAACTTTTTATGTCTTCTTTGAATGATGAGCTTGTGATTGAGACCCCAACTAGTGGGTATGTTTTGATTTCTGATGTGTGTTTGAATTGTTTTGTGGAGATTTCTGATAGAAAATTTTTGTGTTGATCTGATCTATTTGCCTCTTAGCCAAATTGATGTTATTCTAGGTATGGACTGGTTATCTTCCAACCATGTTCTGTTGAATTGTTTTAAATGTTGATGTTTGGTAATCCTGAGATGAGTGATAATGAGATATCTATCTTTGTTAACCAAATTTTGTCATTTTTGAAAGAAAAGATCAAGTATACATGATATTGTCCAATCTGAAAGTGGAGACCAAGGTTCCATTGGGTAACCTTCTTGTTGTTTGAAAGTTCCTAGAGGTATTTCCTGAGGATGTGTCTGGTTTACTGCCTGAGAGAGAGACAAATTTTTTTATAGATTTAGTACTTGGTGCTGGACCCATATCTGTAGCTTCTTATAGGATGTCTCTTATAAGACTAGATGAGCTTAAGAAACAGTTGGAGGAATTGTTAAATAAACAGTTCGTGAGACCTAGTATATCTCTTTGGGGAGCTCTAGTGTTGCTAGTAAAGAAGAAAGATGGGACCATGAGGTTGTGTGTAGACTATCATTAGGTGACGATTAAAAATAAGTATCTTTTTCCTAGAATAGATGACCTTATGGATCAGTTGGTAGGAGCATGTGTATTTAGCAAGATAGACCTTAGGTCAGGTTACCATTAGATCCATGTGAAGTCTGAGGATATTTTGAAGACTGCCTTTAGGACCCGTTATGGTCACTACGGGTATTTGGTTATGCCCTTCAATGTGACTAGTGCCCCTGGCGTGTTTATGGATTATATGAATAGGACAGCTTTACCAAGAGTTCTAAAGGTATGTTACAATCTTTAAAAATACTTCAGTGGAAGTGAAAAAGCATATCCATAGATTTTGTTACAGCTTTACCAAGAGTTCTAAAGGTTTTGGGTGAAATATTAATTAGAGATATTACAAAAATGTTTGAAGAGAAATGACCATATTACCCTTCCTTTGAAGCGGAAATGCCTTTGAGGTGAAAATGATGATAATGCCCTTGGATATTTTTTTGGTTAGATATTTTAAAGTGGAAGTTACAAAAATACCCTTGACCTAGAATTACACAAATACCCTTGGATATTTTGAAAAATCATACCCCAAGGATGAATGACAAATTACCATAGTACCCTTGAGGCAAAAATTACCAAGACACCCTTAGATACTTTGTGAAAACCTGATGAAATTACAAAGTATCCTTTGATGGCAAATTACCAAAATACTTTGTGACAGAAAGCTTCAGTTCTATGAATTTTATACGGTGATGACTTTGAAATTCTATTCAGGAAAATTTAGGTAGCAGAAAAGTATAGAAAAATGATAAGTAGAATCTGGGGAATTTTCTTTTAATTGTAGGATGTATAGACTTATTCAAAGAGATGATTTAGTAATTTTAATGGTCAGAAGTGGAACGGACTAATCAGAATTAAGGTAAGAGCAGTCTTGTATGTAAAGTCTGTGTGGCACTCTGTATAGACTGCTTGTGAACAATTTATACTGTAATTGAAGTCAGTTTCTGGAAAACTCTAGAGTTTCATTATTTAATATTATCCTTTAGGTAGAAGAGTTCGAATTGAACTTGAACTCCTCCTATGAATGCCATGTGTAAAGCTAAGTTCAAATTGAACTTTACTTCTTCCTATAAAAGGCCATGTGTGAAGATGAATTCGAATTGAATTTTACTTCCTTCCAATGAATGCCATGTGTGAAGCTATTTTAAATTGAATTCTTCTTCTTCATAAAAGGTGACATGTGGATACAAGGAAAACCACATAATTTTCTTCTCTTTAAGAAAATGAAAACATGAGAAATAGAAAAATGTCTTAAGCTTCATAAATTAAAATGATAAGATACAATCATGAAGGCTTAAGAAACATCTAGTCACTTGTAAGCCACCATTGATGAAGGGATAAGAAGCCATCATAACCTTGAAAGACATATGTACAAGATGGCATGAAGAGAAGAAAATCTTCTCTTATTTCTTGATGCTTCACGTGAAATAGGTAGAGAAATGGAGAAGATTCATGACAATGCCAAGTGGTGGGACACTTGTAAAGGAAACTTCATGACAATGCCAAGTGGAAGGACACTTGTAAAAGAAGTAGACAAGTGTAGGGAGACTTGTAAAACAAGTCATCATGACTTAGAAGATTTTTGTATAAAAGTAAAAGAGTAATTATGAGTTTAGTTAGGATGGAATGGAATGAGAAGAAACTAAGTTAGGATGGAACTAAATGAAGGAAATTAGTTAAGAAGGGCAAAAATGTCCTTAAATATTAAATCATTTCCTAAACACTATATAAAGGGGGGAGGGGGACCTAAAATGCAAGTCATTTTCCAAGCTTCCTCTATATAACCTTCACGTGAATATCCTCCCTCATATCACTCTCATCCTTTCATTTTCCAAGCTAAGATTAAGTAAGAAAGAAACCCCACCATCTTGAAGAATCACGTGTAAAGCTAGGTTCCTTTAGGAAGAAGTTTGACAAGCTTTATAAGAAGAAAGCAAGGTATGTATAAGGAAGTTTATGCTAAATATAGTTTAAGTATTGTTTTTGTTCAAATAAGTATATATAGAATCTCATTTATTTATATGGAAAACAAAGCTTGCACACCATGTGTTTGATGAAATGCTTCAAAGAAATAAAGATAGTTTGAGTGTTGTTTTATTCAAATAGATGCTTGAAGTTCATGTGTTTTTGAGTGTTTCTATGAATTTCTATTGAAATTCAGGTGTTACTTAGTATTTCATGAATCTTTATGAACTTCATGTGTTTCCATGAATTTCTACACAAGTTGAGTTATGTACTTGAATTCTATTGAATTTTTAAGTAAAGTATGTGAGATAGAAATTGAAGACTGATGTTTAAAATAAATATGAAATGATAAAGAATTATACATTAAAGTGAATCTGTCTTATATGTCTCATATGCATATGCCCGGTAGGGGTTAATTCGCGTTATTTGCCTCAAGAGGAGGTGTGTCAGATAGCTGAAAGAATTGAGATCGAGCGTTTAAACAAAAAGGAGTCTGAGCTGGGGGGTAGCTGGCAGTGGGGGGACACGCCACCCATGATGATCACATGAAGTGTGGGTGGAAGTCCTATTGCAACATTGCGATACCCTGACTGATCGTTCCAATTCCGTGTCACTGGGATGGGGCTATCTTGACTGTTGGTACCAAATAATAAGAGTTCAAGAGAATCATGCATCATGATAAGAGTCTAAAAGAATTATACATCTTTAAGGATGTTGTTATGAATATTTGCATATTGAATATATTTGCTTAAATTATGTTTATCATAAACTTACCCTGTATTTTGTGTCTGTGGTTGACACCTGCTATGACCCCGATTTTATTTGGGTGAACAGATGAATAGTAAAGAAGGATTAGCAAGCTGTTTTTGATGAAGGACTTTGTTGAAGATGTTTAGTTGAAGATGTTTTGTTGTATTAAATATTTTAGTTATGTATACTATGTAATAGATTCTATATCAGTTTGTATTGTATTTTACAGTATATTTTAGTTATAAATAAACCAGACATAGAAATCTTTTGAATATTAATTAATAGTAACCTTGGTTTAATAATTTTTAGTAAATTGGCAAAGTAATTTTTCATTAAAAATCAATAATAATAAGATGATAAATTGAGGCATTACAATAGTGGTATCAGAGCATGTTTGTTCCTTAGGACTGTGTGTTATGTGTTTGCTGTGCTCTGCAATATGTTCTGTGTTAAATGTTCTATGTATTTTGAATCGTGGACTGTGTTTTCTGTAATATGCTTTTTAGAATAGAGGAGCATGAGGTCATAGTTATATCTTGGACCATAGAAAGGAAACTTTATCGCAAGAAGGACTATTATATATTATGGGACGGAAAAACCAGATAATATTTCGGCAGACCATGTACAGTATTACCAAGATATAGTAGTAGAAGAAGCAGGCTAGGCTTCAATCTCTAGTTAAGAAATTATTTTATATGCTTACACTTCAAATCAGAAGACATCTTTTTATAATGTTGACATTCCATCGAGAGATCTGCGTTCTTCTTTTTCAGCTTATCAAGTTCATCATTAGCAAGGGTGCATTCTTTTTGAAGTAAGAGTTTTAGTTTTAGCATTTCCTTGCACCCTTTTTCTGAATCTTCAAGAGTTGTGGTTTCCTCCAAGTCTTGAAAATCATTAAGAAGATTTTTGCGTCCACTGGATACCATTTTGTCCACTAGTGCCTTGACTTCGTTACAAACAGAGGCATCTTGTACACTGTCATGCGAAGTGGTTTCCAAGTCAAAATCAACTAAATGAACTTTATGAGCTTTATTGAGATCGTTATGCTCTCTTTCAAGATGTTGAAAATGTTTATTTAATTTTCTATAAGCTTTAGAGACACGAGCAAAGGTAGATAAAACTTGATTGTATCCTTTAATTAAGTTTTCTCTAGATTTGAATATTACATCTTCAACATCAGAGTTGGCAGTGTCATCAGGCCGAGAGTCCTCATCATATGAACTTACGTCCAGTGTTGGGTCTGCTTTGTTGGTGGACGCATCAGCCATTAGACATAGGTTGGCTGCTTCCTCATTGTCCTCGTTATATGAGGAACCGTCTAGGTCCTCCCAAGTGCTCAAGAGGCTTTTCTTTTTGGACTAGAATAATTTCTTCTTCTTAGCCTTTGGATTTTCAAGGTCAGAAATTTTTGACTTGAAGTGCTTTCTTGCACTCATAGTAGATGATTGGACTTTTCTCTTTCTTGTTGGAAGCATATTTTGGAGGATAGAGGAGTTATTGTTTTTCCACATCTTTCTTGTGATCAGACTTACTTCATCATCTTCTTCATCAGAGTCATCATTATCGGATTCTTGTTCTGAAGAATCATTCATGACAAGAGCTTTGGACGATGACTCTTTGGACGCAGAGTTGCGTTTTGCTCTCTGAACTGTAAGGGCAAGTGATTTCCTTTTCTTTGTTTCTTCATCTTGAGTAAGCTCTTGCTCATGGACTTTAAGGATTTCAACGAGCTCTTCAAGAGTCATTGAATCAAGATTGTTGATGGTTCTTAATGTTGTAACCTGCGTTCTCCACTTTCTAGATAAATTTCGTAAAATTTTATCAATGTGATCATAATTATCATGATGTCTATCTAGAGAGCGAAGCTTGTTCAGAATGGTTTGGAAGTGACCAAACATGGTTTAAATATCTTGTCCCTATTCCATATTGAAGAGTTCATACTTACGTGTCAAAAGGCTCAACTTGTTACACTTTACCTCAGAGGACCCTCCGTAGGTAATGGCTAAGGTGTTCCACATTTGTTTGGCGCTTCTGAAGCTGTGAACTTTGAAATACTCTTCTTGAGATAAAGCGCACAACAGAGCATTTCTTGCTTAAGAGTTGAGAAGAAATCAGGACTTATGTTCATTCGTCCATCTATCCTTGGGGATCTCGTTTCTCTGAGCGTCTAAAGGAATGTGATTTTCTTTTTCTACAATGTCCCATATATCGATGCAACTGGATTCAAAGAAGGCAATTATTATTTCCTTTAAATAGTCATAATTGGCTTCCTTGAACATGGGAGGCTTGTTCACAATATATCCTTTTTCCATCATTTCAGGAGTTTTCTTTCCTCTACTATGTTAAAAGCTAAACCTAGAGGCCAAGCTCTGATACCAACTAAAGTACCTGAAATACATTAGAAGAGGGGTTGAATAGTGTGAAGGATAAAAAATTAGTCTTTCAAAAACTATTAAAAGATTTTCTCAAACAAATGTTAATGGACAAAGGATTTCATCCAAGGGGTTCCAAATCACGTTGTGCTTAGAAAAAATAGTTCACAAAACTTGGATATAGTAGCTTAGAAGTGATTTATAGAAAAGAACTAGTTATATAGAAGCAGTAAAGAAAACATCAAGGTTTTATACTAGTTTACCCCAACCCTTGGGCTACTTCTAGTTCTCCTTCAAACCTTGAAGGGTTCCCATTGGTCAATTCTTTGATTACAACCAAGTATTCTCAATGCCACTTCTGGCTACAACAAGTACTCTTTAGGCCACTCCTGGCACTACACTCTGAGGTTAAGACCCAAGGATTCTTTGTCACTATGCCACTCTTGGCTTTCACAAACAATATATGTTTGATAGAAAATGTATTATAATCACTCAAAGAGTGCTTACATAGTAGACTCAAATACAATGAAACTCGTTAACTTAGCAAGACTAAGATTCACTTAATTTGCTCAAGTTTCATTTGTCCAGTGGACTGACAGTGTTACAACACTTGTTCGTTTTGTCTTAGAATGTTCTCTTGTGATTCAAAAAATTTAACACAAACATATTCAAGCTTTTTATAGAATTCAAAGCTTCGATCCGTGGAGAGATCCTAGCTAGCCGTTGTCTAATAGCTATAGCGCTTGACATGAGGCCGCTATTGTGGAGAGAGAGTATGGACGACCACAAGCACTTTTGTAGCATATATTCAGAGAAGTATAGTTTGCCAGTGTTGTCTAGTGCTCAAAGCTAACTTTCAGCATACAAATCGAAAGAAACGTTAACAAAATAAGACAAAAGGAAAGAAGAATGTAAAGACAATATAATTTAAATCTTTCCTTTTGTCCGCTATGACACGAGTTTATTATTGAGACTATGGATGTTACTTTCTTATGATTGCTTCACCACTTGAGGATTGAGTAACTGTTCCATTGCTTTTGTACTATGAGCCAAGTGCTAAAACACTTGTCTTCTCAGGACTAGATGTCGAAGCAGTATCGTCTAATGATTGATTCTTTGTTTATCATCCAAAATCTTTCGGTTCATGCTTTTCTGCTTGTATCTCATATATATATATATATATATATATATATGAACTTATAGATGATAAGTGTCATATTTCAGTTAAAATCATGTTTCAAATGAAGGCACTTATCTTTGGCTTTCACTAAATTTATCTATGAACTTGCCCTAAACCTAGTTAGTTTGTATTTAGTACTTAGATGAATGTTGTTTTCATATTTTTGAAGATTTGTCCAATCATATTTTGCATTTTGATAGGTTCGAGGAAATTCTGAAGCTTCCGAACAACCAAAGCAAGCAAGAAGGGCTTAAAAAGCAAACATGAGAGGTGTTACAAGCAAAACAGCCCCAAAACCCATCCAGGCCCAAAGCATTCTTCAAGGCTAAGTTTCTAACTCGCCCAGGCAACCAATTCCAGTGTATTTGGCTCGCCCAGGCGAGCTCAAGTTCCCAAAAGATGACATTAGCTCGCCTGGGCGAGTGGAAGCAGGCAGGAGGAAAAATCTATAAATACCCATGCATTTTGTGAAAAGCATTCCACTTTCAATTTTCTTTAGCTTTGTACGAAATTTCTTACCTTAGTACTTAGGATTAGTGTAGATAGCTTAGGGAGAGTGAGAGAAGTGAGAATTATTGTGGAAACTCTGTCGGAAAGAAACGGTGATGGGGCCCTTCATCAATTCTTCCCTAAAGGAGGTTCTCTCCACAATGAGTAGCTAGCTTCTCTTAAAGATTGGATGTAATCTTGTTAACCGTATGTCTCTCTTTTAATATTTATTTATGCATGAATCGTTTCCATTCCTTATTGGTAATTTCATTCTATTCTTAATGCTTGATTCTACTTGATCACTAGTTTCATGAACTTAATCCTAAGTGAGATTGGAAAGTAATCTTAGGGTTTGAACTGAATGATTTTACTCCTTACATTACGTTGTTAGGAATAGGCATAACGTTTTGATTGCATAAAGCACGCGATTATGAATTTAATGCTGGGGTATTTACTTCCTATGCGAGGGATCGATATTCTGTAGATATCCTTAGAACTCGAATGCGAGGGATCGATTCGGGGTAAAATAGTGTGCATCAATAAAGATAGAAATTAATTTATGTATGGTAAAAGTTAATTGAATACTAAGGGTAAGAATGATGAAACCCAATCCCACTTTCTCAAATATATTTCAATTTACTAAGTTCCGTAATTTTTCGTACTTTCTTAATCAAATGAACTTTCGCTTACACTTTTTGTACATAAACTGTTAAGTTGTTGAATTTTATTTGAATTAACTAAGTAAACTCAAGTCCCTGTGGAAACGAACTTTGATAAATTTTGTAACTTACAATGACATATTGGTACACTTGCCAAAGTCTTAACAATAGCTTAAGCATGAAAGGTTAATTCATAAAATTTATACTTTGTTAACATTAAAACCTTAGGGATTTAATTATTTGGTACAATCCAATGTAACTTGGCGCAATCATACTTAACATTTTTATGTAAGGGGGGGGGCCAATATAAAAAAATCATAACTTATAAAAGAACATTTAAAATTTCATATGCATGACATTTATAAGAAATTTAAGATATAACTATTTTTATGAGCAAAATAAATATATAATTGTGTTAAGCATTAGAGAGATACTAATCACTAAGTGCAGTTAACTATTAAGTGTTAAAGACCAGTAACAAAAGAAGAAGAAGCTAAAAAAATAACTAAATCAAGTTAAAAGAAAATTTCATAGTCAAAACATATTATTTAAAAAATAATTATTCAAAAATAGATAATTAAGTCACATGAAAAATACGTAAAAAATAATTGGATAAATAAATCACACGTGATAAATACTTAAATAGGTTAATTAAGTATAAATATATCATTAACAAAAAATTGAAACTATAAAAATGAATAGTATTTTTACTTTTAGATAAAGTATTTTAATAAAAAAAATATTAAAGAGAACTTGGAGAAATAGGAAGAGGGCACAAAATAATTTTATTTATGATATTATGACACATGTTGCCAAATTACCGACCATGAATATAACATGGCAGCACCCATAACTCAACAACGCATAAAATTCAGTCCCTACAAAAGTCCAAACTCATTAAGCCTAATTACAAAATAAAACCACAACATACTAATACAAGCTAATCAAAAGCAAGGCAAATTCATTTTCCTGTATATTGTATCCAATAAACTGCTGCTATTAACATCCCCAAATAACTTGTTAGCCCCTATGTCTCCGCCACTGACTACATATATAATAATAAGTCTAAATATACTAAATAAATATACACGCACTGTGCCAATGCTTTTACATAAGTATATACATATAATATCCATAAGACATATCACCTAAGCCATTGGAAATTTTGAATACCGCAGCGCTCCAACCTGGTTATATATGTGAATATATATATATATATATATATATATATATATATATATAAAATAAAATATTTATAAGGCATTTTAATTTATATATAAACAAAATTTTGCTAAACTACCGTCACTTTAATTTCTATTGAATTCGTTAATTGCACATGCACACACGGACCATGTTCTATTCTTGCACACTATTACTGTGTACGCAAAGAATAACCAGCACCGTCACGGAAAAATTCAAGATATCCCAAGAACAACAACGAACAAAAATATATGTAATTAAAAAAATTCATCAAAAACACAAAAGGGGTAAGACACAATCAAAATAGTAAAATTATTAAAGCTGTTTCGGGATATTCACAACCCATTACAATTTATACATGATTCATTGTCACTCATTCAACAGAAGAGAACCCATTCCCTCTTACCTTGATATTAAGCTTCCCTTGACAAGAGATGCAATATGATAGCGATCCTCACAGTTTCCTCTCGTTCTTTATCTCTAACTTGTCCCTTCTATTTTATGACGACTAACCTAATATTTATCTTTAACTCTCATTCTTATAACAAAACATGGGTGGGTGTGGCTTGTTGGACTTAGTTCTCAGTTGGGCTCAAGTTGCTCTTTCATGACTTACTATCCTATTTATATTAATATAAAACATTAAGATATTAAACAACAATAATAACAAACTCTCAACAACAATAATAATATTATAAGAAACAACCATAGGATCCTAGTAAGGTTTTCCTTAAGTTTTATTTCTAACATTCGAAAATCAGGGTGTTACAATTCCTAGTATCATGTTTCTGATCATACATATGTAGCTTCAAATATATGCATTTTAATCCAAAAAAAGCATTATTTTCTTTTCAGCTTTTGAATAGCTTTCCTTCTAGTAGTCCTACTTCTAATTACAAACTCTATATCATGGAAAGCTTCCACTATAGGCCTATGCTTCACTCCTAAACCATGCTTTTGAATATGTCCTGCTTAATAAAGAACATTCAAATCAACCATCGATAGCTAAGTTTAGTCACTAATAGTTTCGCTTCATAGTAGTATGTAACTGGTAAAAGATTAGCTTTTGAAGGGACTTTGTCTCAACAATTTTGACACGGTTCTAGTTACAAATCGCTTGATGACAGGTGGAAGGCGTCACTTCTAGCAATGAAAGGTAAGCCAATGGAAGATGCCACAAGGGTGATGAACAACCCTAGATAAGTTCGGATAGGTTCAGCCTGGAACATAGAGAATACTCTCACAATGCACAATTATTTTCTGAAAAATCAACCTTTAATTATTCTAAATGCATCATTAACTGCAATTATGAAGGCCGTCATCCTTAATTATTCAAAATTCACCATTAACTAGAATTATGAAGGCAAGACTTTAACTTCTAGTGGTGCACATGAAAAGACACCAAAGCTATCAACCACTAAAATAAATAAAAGAAAAAAACAAAAATAAAAGTAATACAACTTTATTTAATTCTAAAAAGAAGAAAGTCAGTAATAATACTCATTAAAATAATTTTAGTTCAATGTCCTTCACCATAGGTACAACTTTAAGAATTGTTGCTACCACTTGTTGTAAGGTCTCCTCTTCCTTTCTGGCTTTGGCACTAGTCATAGATCCAAATAGTCCTTGTGCTAGTCCTTGAGCTTTAATGTCCTCATCAAATTTCAACCAAGGAAGAAACAACAATTTCAGATCATTCGGCCAAGGAAAAGGTGGAAATACTTTTGGTGTTGCTAATTGAGAAAAAGGTAACAATCATCACGTTTGACGAATTTTAATTGCTTATATTGTGGAATGTTTGAGCATAGAGCTACATATTGTAAAATCAAACAACAGGCAAATGTAGAAGAAAGTCAAAATACTGGTGAGAATTCTAATAACGCGTAGAGTTTATTTTTGGAAAGCAATTCATTCCTTGAGATGAACAAATTTTGTACTTGGATACTGGGTGTTGCAAACATATGTGGGAAAAAGGAGTTATTTTGTGCTTTAGATGAAATGGAAAAATATATAGAATGTTTTCTATGCTCCTAGTCTTAATCACAATTTATTGAGTATGAGAGAACTATTAGAGAAAGGATACAATTGTCAAGGTAAAAAAGACTCCTATCCACCTATTCCCTTTGGAAATTCATCATAAAAAGTTTCTTGCTTGAGTTATTTGATTCTAAATGATGATTGGTTGTGTCATATGCGTATTTGACACTTTAACTTTTGTAGGTTAAGTTATTTCTCAAGAAAATAATTTTGTTTCTGGTTTGCCTGTTGTGAGTATTCCTAATGGTGTGTGTGAGACATGTGAGATTGGAGATAATTCATTCATATTTGCGATTAGTTGAGATACTAACACATGGTAGATGAGTGTTGTAACACCCTGAAAATTCAAAAACTATGGTCAAAATATTATATGAATTATTCTTGCATAGTTATTGATGTAAGTATTAGATTATGAGAAATTTGGTTAGTCTGTATTTGAATTAATTGGGTGAAATATCAATTAGAGACATTAAGGAAATGTTTGAAGAGAAATGACCATATTACCCTTTCCTTAAATCAGAAATTACAGAAATACCCTTAAGGTAAAAAAGATGATAATGCCCCTGGATATTCTTAAAAATTACAAAAATGCTCCAAGATATTTTAGTGAGATATTTTAGTGAGATTAAGATAAAATTATATAAATGCCCTTGGATATTTTGGAAATGACTGGCAGAATATCAAAATAGTTTGTGACAAGAAATTCTAGAATAGAATTTCTATGAATATTTTAAGGTGACAACTTTGAAACATTAGTCAGAAGAATTTAAGCATTGAAAAAATATGGAAAAATGATAAATAGAATCTAGAGAATTTTCTCTAAATTGTAAGATGTATAGATCTATTTAATAAAATGGTTTAGTAATTTTGATGATCAAGAATAATACAGACCAATCAAAATTAAAATAAGAACAATCTTGTAGGCAAGGATGTGTATCATTCGGTATAGATTGCTTGTCATAAATTTTTAACTATCATTAAAGCCAATTTTTGAAGATATCTAGAATTCTATTATTTCATATGATTTGTAGGAGAAAGAATCTAAATTAAAATTAACTTCCTACAAGAAAATGCCATGTGGAAATCATAAATGGAAGTAGATTTTTCCTTAACACCAAAAATGACATGTGATGGTTTAAAAGGAAGAAAAATTGCCTTCTTTCCCCTTAGGCTTGCAAGTCCACGTGAATGAAGAGTGTGGAAGAGGCAAGAATCTTCATGAATAGCCACTTGTAAAGGGAGCCATGTGATGGAAACAAGTGTTAAGACACTTGTAGGTTAAGCTTAAGAAGATTTTTCTTAAAAAGTAAAAAGTCATCATTTAACTTGGTTACAATTCAATGGAACAAGAAGTAATTAAGTTAGAATGAAACTAAATGAAGGTAATTTAGTTAGAATGGAACTAAATGAAGGTCATTTAGTTAGGAAGGGCAAAAATGTCCTTGAATGTTAAAGTATTTCCTAAACACTATATAAAGGGGGGGGGAACCTAAAATGCAAATCACTTTCAAGCCATTCTCTCTACCAAATTCACGTGTAACTCTCCCTTCCATATCCCTCCCAACCTTTCATTTTTAAGCCTAAATCAAGTTAGAAAGTAAACTCCACCATAGTGAAGCATCACGTGAAAGCTAGGAGAAGCTAGGGAAAGTTTGACAAGCTTTTAAAAGAAGAAAAATAAGGTATGTATGGGGAAGCTTTATGATAAAGATAGTTTAAGTGTTGTTTTGTTTGAATAAGTGTTTGAATATTCATGTGTTGTTGAGTGTTTCCATAAAGTTCATATGTTGCTAAAAGTTTCTAAGAATTTCTCTAAGTTCCATGTGTTGCTGAGTGTTTCTATAAATCCCATGAAGTTCATGTGTTGTTGAGTATTCCTATAAATCTCTGTACATGAATAATATGCTGAGATTCTGTACATGAATATAAAGTTGAGTTCTATACTTTATGTTGAGTTTCTGAGTAAAGTATATGAGATATAAATTAAAGACTGAAGTTGAAAATAAATATGAGATGATGAAAAGAGTTATACCTTAAAGTGAGTCATTCTTATATGTCTCATATGCATATGCCCGGCGAGGGTTAGTCCGTGTTATTATCTCGAGAGGAGGTGTGTCAGATAGTTATAGGAACTAAGTACGAGAGTTCAGACAATGAGGAGTCCGAGCTGGGGGGTGCTTCGGCAGTGGGGAACTCACGCCACCCATGATGATCACATGTAGTGTGGATGACCTTCCTGTGCACCACTGTGACACCTTGACTAATTGTGCAAGTTCTGAACCATTGGACTGGGGCTATCATTACTATTGGTACCAAATAATAAAAGATAAAGAGAGTCATGCATCATATAAACAGAGAATCATGCATCATATTCTATGAATGTTATTATGACCATCTATGAATATATTCTTTTACTTAAACTGTGTTTATCATAAACTTACCCTATGCTTTGTGTCTGTGGTTGACACCTGCCATGATCTCGATTTTATTCGGGCGAGCAGATGAATAGCAAAGAGAGACTATTAGTTGTATACAAGAAGAGGATTTTGTTTGAAGATGTGCTATTTGAAGATGATATGTTTGAAGATGTATTCTTTTGTGATAGAAAGTTTTAGTTATTTGTACTATAGAATCAAATATCAGTTAGTACTCTTATTTTACACTACATCATATTTATAAATATTCATCGGTAATGGAAATCTTTTTGATATCAGTTAAATTTTCTTGGAGTATCAGTTATTGGCAAAATTTTGTTATATTCAGTTGAGTGCTTTTAAGAAAGTTGAAAAGAATTTTTCATTAAAAATCAATAATAACAAGGTTGTAAGTTGAGGTGTTACAAGTGGTTTTTATCACCTTCATTGATGATTTGTGCTAAAAGCATTGGGCATATATTTTTAAGCAAAAATCAGAAGCTTGTAACACTTTCAAGATGTTTAAGGTGCTTGTAGAAAAGCATAGTATGTGGATGCAGAATCAAAGAACTCAGAACAAACAAAGGCCAAAAATACTTCACTTGTGCAGATTACTTTGAGCAATAATGGAATTCCTCATCATTTGACAACCCAATATACGCCTCAACAAAATGGAGTTGATGAAAGAAAAAATAGCAAAATCATGGACATGATGAGATGCATGTTGAAGGCCACAAAAAGTGTTCATGACAAGACACCAAAGGAAGCCTAGAGTGGAAGGATACCATCAATCAAATATTTCAGAACTTTTGGATGCATACCTGATAATTGCTTTCCAACCTTGTTTTTGTAGGCAATTATTCCTGTTGAATCAAAGATATTGAAAACATTAAGATTAGTCTTAGAATCTTTTGGTTTTAATAATTTTACAATGCCAAACAAGTTTGTATTGATTGTTAGACACTGGACGATCCATAACTGGATGACCCAGACATGTCTTACAATTTTGATGAAAACAAATATATAAATTTATGTTAATCACTTTGTTGCATGTAAGTCAACATCTTTAATGACTGAAAACAACACCAGAAGAGACCTATCCATTATTGGATAACTCGTCTACTGTAGGCATGAAGTACTCATCCAATGCATCCAAACAACGAGTGGAATAAGCATTTATTTGAATTATCTATTTATTCCATTTTATATGATTCTGTTTTAAAAGGAACATAACAGAAAAACTATCCTTTATTTCGTTTTATATGGTTAACGGTCATATTGAGTTATGAATGAAAGATATGGAAAGTCATGATCCTATCAGACAGAAGCGTACAATATCTGCTTAATTCAGGAAACAAAAGATCAATTTGCACAACGATTATAACATTCAATTCCAAAGATACTCTTCGCAATTACAAACGTCCTCTACCTATAAATACGACATCAAAGATTGAATAAAATTGATGAACATACATAGAAAAACAAAGAGTTGTGAATCAAGAAACGAGAGAAAAGTATAACAATAATTGAGAAATACACAGAGCCTAAGAGAATTCATCCTTTGTTGTATACAAAGTATTAGTGAGAAATAAGAACCTTATTGTAAATCCACTCCCTAAGTGTTTTAAAGGATTTTGTATCAAAATTTTGTTTGTGAAAGCTAGGAGTGATTTAGTGATAAAACAATACTTGAGAGTTTGTTAGCCTATTAGCAAGCGTACCAATGTCATCACAGGTTATATAGATTTTATAAAAGAGATTGTCTCTACAGAGACTTGAGTTACTCAGTTTCTCCAGATAAAAACAAACAGTTCAACAGTTATGTACAACAAATTTAATCGAAATCTCATGGGTTTAACGAAAATAATGATAGTGGCAGAAATAACATAAATAATGGAATTAGTGCGTCGAAAATACAGAAAACTACAAAAACAAGTAAAATGAATTTAATTAATTCAAGAGAAAAATAGGATTGGATTTCATCCTTCATACCCTCAGTATCCAAATAATATTAATACATATGAATCATTTTCTAACATCACTAATGCACACATTAAATCACCCCGAATCGATCCCTCGTATTCGAGAATCCTAAGAATATTTAATGAATATTGATTCCTCTTATATGAAATAAATATCCCAGCATTACAATCATAATCTCGTGCTATTTGCAATCAAAACGTTATGATCTATTCCTAACAACGTCACATAAAGAGTAAATCCATTCAATTCAAATTCTAAGAGTAATCCAATTTCATGAAACTAGTGATAAAATAGAATCAAGCATTACGAACAGAGTGAAATCACCAGTAATGAGTAGAAGAGATTCATATACACACACACACACACACACATATATATATAAATATATATATATATATATATAAATTATCAAAAAAGATATATAAGACTACGAAGATTACATCCAATCCTTTGGAGAAACTAGAGAATCATTGTGTAGAGCACAAGATCAACATAAGAAATGATGAAAGATGAAATCCATGACCACTTCTCTGCAGCTCCAGCTCCATTTTTCTATCTTCTCTCCCTTGGTTTGTGATGTTTTTCCTCTGGTTTCGGGATTTTTGCTAGTTTTCTTTGTAACGTCCTGAAATTTTGATAACTAAAAATAGATGTTTAATGTATTTCTTGTGTTATTTGATTAGTTTAGATTATTTGAAATGTTTTGTGAATTATCCATGTGCAATTGATTGGTGTAGATGTCAAGTTATGTAGAGTTTGTTTGAGCTGCGTTGAAATTGAGTGATTATGAGTTTGAAAGGTAGGCTCCTAACCCACATATGTAACTTCTGATCGTTGAGATTGGAACAATAACACCTGAAGAATGAGATAATAATTTTCCACAAAAGCAAAAAGTTTAAATTTGGGTCAGTTGCCCAGGCAAATTTTGAAAGGCATTTTTGTTCACTTGGGTGAGTCGAGTCGGTTTTAAATAGTACCAGCAGCGTAAATGACAAAAAAATGGTCTTCTTCCTATCCCAAACCACCAGCCACCCTCCTCCTCCATCACCCACAACCACCGAAGACCACCACTTGTCGTTGGACCATCGCACGAAGAGAAACACTTTAATCGGAGTAGAATCTTCGAAACTATTCCTGAAGTTTTAGTAGAGAATGGAGCTTCCAAATCCTTCTTTCTGGGTTTCCTTTGTCTTCTTCTAGCTAGTTTAAGCTTCTCTTAATGTCTCTTGGATTTTGGGTACCGTTATTGGGAGTTTTACACATCCTTTGAAAATCCTTTGAAAATGAGATGTTGTGAAAGTCTCATTTTTATGAAATTGATGTCATTTCTGTGATCCTTGTTGAGTCTTGGTCACATTGGTGTGATTGGAATTTCAAAATGATGACTTTTGATGTGAACTCTCAAAATACCACTGTTTATCCCCTTTTTGATTTGAGTAGGTATTTGACCCCAAGTGTTAATTTTGACATTGCCTTTGAAATCTACATTAAATTATCTTCAATTTGGTATATTGAGCTCTGCGTTCGGACAAGCACGCAAATTCGAAGAATCACGAAACAACACCGCTAGGCTGTAATGGGGAGAACTCCTTGTTAGGTAAGGGGAGTTTATTATTTAGTTATAATTTTGGTACCATAGTTGGGGCCAGGGAGTCCAACTATGAAGATAACTGTCTGTCCCTGCTGTGTGCTGGTTTTTCAAGAAAAACTAAGTTTTTAACTAATGGGATGCGATGCATTTATGAATGATGTGTGTTTGTTCCTGTGTGTGCTCGTTTTCAAGGAAAATGATGTTTTTAACTAATGGAATGCGATGAATTTGCTTGTTGATGGATAAAATTGTGACTGATGTTGTTGTTGTAATATTGGATTTTTGGAAAAAGTCTTAATTACAAAGGAGACTCTATCCAAACTTTTATAATGTGTCCTCCTATTTAATTATTTATTAAATTTATAAATAGACATAAGAGTGTGTTTTCTATATTGTAGTCTTCCTTTTAATTTAGAATTTTCCTAAAATACCAGTTTCATGGTAATATGGATTGTGGATGGATGAGGTAATATTGATGTCATTGATAATGTTGAAATGAGATGTTATTGATGTCTTGGTGATGATTGAATGATATAATGATGATGTGGTTTATGATGTTTAAATGAGATAATGTTAGTGTGGTTGATAATGTTCAAATGAGATGATATTGGTATTATGATGATGATATTGAAATGAAATGATGTTGATGTTATTGATGACATTGAGATGACATGATGTGGATATTGATAATGATATTGATAAAAAATAATATTGATGTGAACGATGTCATTCTGTGATGTGGATATACATGAATACCATGGAGGGTGCTTGATTGGATGACCTTGCAAGAGTGGGTTTACGAATTTTAAGCATCCTAAGAGAGAATGTGATTGTTTAAAATTTCGACCCCTTGCTATCCATAGTCAATGCATTGATGGTGCCTATGGTTGTATATTGTGTATGTCCATGTGGGGTACATTGACCGGTTGGATAATCTTGTGAGGGTGAGTTTACAAATTTTAAGTGTCCTAAGAGAGAATGAGATTGTTTAAAATTCTAGTCCCTATCTATCCATGGTTAGTGTATCGGTGATGTTGTGTATGTACATGGGGTGCATGACTGGATAACCTTGCGAGGGTGGGCTTACGAATTTTAAGCATCCCAAGAAAGAGAATGATTATTTAAAATTTTGGTCCCTATCTATCCATGGTCATTGCATTGATGGTGCCCATGTTTATACTTCATATTTCATCAATGGAAATATAATGGTGGCAGTAAGTACGAGGGTACTAGGGGGCATCACTCTGTTTGAAACTTACTTGTGACTCAAGGCTGATCACCATGGGGGGAGCGACCAGTGCATGACAAGGTGACCTTGACGAGCTACTGCATCATTTTCCTGAGAGAGACTATTTTCATGAGGATGGTAACACATTGCATGCTGAGTGATGAGTCAGATGCATACATCATTCTGAACATGATTGTTTGAGTTGTGGAATGCATTGGATGATTGTTTTTGTTGAATGTGTAATGGAGTGATGAGTTTGTGGTAATAATTGGGGTGATTTGTGTTATCTTTTCCCCAACTGTTGTTATCTAATGCTTGTTGGTTTTATATAATAAACTCACCCTTGTTTTTGTTGTACTATGTGGTTGGTACCTATGATGATTACGAATCTTTGTTCGTGTGAGCAGTTGAGCAGTAATATGTGACTTTGGAGAAGGATTCTTTTTGGTTGGAGCCCCCAAGCCGACGTGATGACGTTGGATTTCTTTTTGGAGAAAGAGTTGTGTTTTGTTAATCAACTCTTTCTTAGTTAGTTCTTTGGCTTTTTGTTAGATATGTAATTTCAGGTGTATATACATGTAAAACTAAAGGAAGTTCTAACATGTGGATGACATGTACTGATTTAATATATATATATATATATATGTACATGTGTATTTAATTATGGAATTGTAATATGTGTATGATAATTGTATTATCACGAAAAATTTACCATCATTTTCATAATCAAATTAATGGAGTTTTTATTAAAATTGAGATCTGCATGATTTAAGAGTTAGTGATATCGTAGCGACAAGGCGGTCGTTACATTCTTCACCTTTTGCATGGCTTTTAAATGAAATGGTCCAAAAGGTGCTAGACCAACTCGCCTAAGCAAGTTGCTTCCTTCATGTTGAAGTTATAGCCTAGGCAAGTTGATAACTTCATGCTGAAGGAATGTCACTAGCCCAGGCGAGTTAATTGCTAGCCTGGGCGAGTGACACCCTGAAATTCTTCAAAAATGACCCTTTTGCTCTTTATCTTGGAATGATTTTTGGATCCAACAAATAACCATTAAAACATAAGAAATGCATAGCTGAATCTTCCATATTTGAACAAAAATATTTATAAATGTACAATATATAGACCAACTAGAATTAAGGAAAATTTATAAGAAAACTACTAAAATCACAAGATAAGTGTTAGCATTATAATTCCAAAAATAACTAAAATATGGCACTTATCAGTGTTCTTAGATTCAGGGGAGTCTAAGGGGTGTGTCGGAAGTGACAGGAAAGAATACTTGTTGTAATCAAGGTTTATTAGTGATTTCTATTTTGGGCTAAGGGTAGGTGTCTCTTAGGCTTTCATTCACAAAGGACCCTAGGGTTGGGTACCTTAGTCTCTTTTTCTGGGTAGGAACTAAGATTGATTATGATTGCTTGTAAGAACTCCAAGTGCATAGTGAAAATGTAATTCAAGTTGAATTAGATAAGTGGAATAACTTCTCTAGAAATAGAGAGTGAACCAGTATAAAATCTTATTGTTCATATTCTCTTAAATCTTATCTCTCTCTCACATTCTTTATAAATTTGTTGAGTTTAAAGATATTTCTTTTTGTAAAGAACCTTAACAACACGATTATGTGTAAGGGTGATTGATTTGATATTGGTTTTAAATAAAAAGTTTGTGATACAATCCTTGGAAGCGAAAGTTTTTCAAAACTCTATTTGTAAGTTTGATTTGTTTTGAAAACCAATTCACCCTCCTCTTGGTTTATGAGTCCCTTCATCTTTTTCAATTGTTACTAGAGCTACATCTTGAAAGTTTCTCAAGATCACAGTTTTTCTAAGATGGACTCTAAACAAATAAGTTTCAAAGAGGGTGCTTCTCTTCATCAACCACCATTGTTTGAGGGAAAGCATTTTTCATTTTGGCAACAGAGAATGAAAATCTTTATAAAATCAATTGATCCCGGTGCATGGATTGTTATTGTTAAAGGACCATTTAGACTTACTAAAGAAGTCAATGGTGAATTGCTACCTGAAGAATGGGATGAGATGAAAGATGACGTGAAAAGAAAAGTGCAAGATGATCAAAAAGCTAAAAACATTTTAACTTCTAGATTATCTTCTCATGAATTATTTCGTACTTCAAGGTGAAAAAGTGAAAAGAAGACATTAAAAATGCTTTAAGTCACTCATGAAGGCATTGTGGATGTAAGAAAAGTAAGAAAGCACACTCTTGTATCTGAATATGAAGCTTTTCGAATGAACAATGGTAAAACTGTTTCATAACTTCAAACAAGATTCACCTATATAGTGAATCACTTGCTTGGTATCGGAAAAATGTTTGAAGATAATGAGCTAAACATCAAGATCCTCAACTGTCTTACAAGAACTTGGGAACCAAAGCTCACAGCAATCAAGGAATCCAAGGACTTGGAATCTATGTCGATGGAAGCTCTCTTCGGAAAATTGCTTGCATATGAACATGAGTTGAGTTAAAAATCTCATGCAAGAGAGACATAAAAAGAAAATAAAAGGGATTATACTCAAGGTTAGTTCCTCAAAGAAAGATCACACAGAAAGCTCTATTGATGATGAAGATGTAAAGAATTTAAGCTTGATGGTGAAGAAGTTTGGGAAATTTCTCAAAAGATCCAAAGAGAGAAAATTTTCTAAACTTTTAAAGTAGGTGGAAAGCAAAAATGACACCTTTACATGCTTTGAATGTGGGAAGCAAGGCCACATCAAATCATGAAAGAGGGCACCCATCTTATAAATGCTATGTTAGGAGATTTGATGTTCCTAGATGTAAATGTGTTTGGATTCCTAAAGAATTAATTGTGGAAATTAACTCCATTGGACCCAACCTCAATTGGGTACCACCTCTCTTTAATTGATTTTCTCTTGCAGGTGTGCCTAAAAGCAAGAGATTCACTATGGTACTTGGATAGTGGTTGTTCTAGGCAAATGACAGGTGAAGTGTCCAGGCTTACTAACCTTGTGTTAAAGGAAGGTGTATATGTCACTTTTGGAAACAACAATAAGGGAAGAATAGGTAATATCTACATGCTTAATATTGAACATGCATCATTTCATGAATTTAGTTGCTTGGTAAGCAAGTTTGATGATACTTGGCTATGGCATCATTGGCATGCACATGTAAACGTGCATTATCTCAATCATCTAGTTAAAAAGGACTTAGTAATTGGTTTTCCAAAACTCAAGTTTGAGAAAAATAAATTGTGTAAAGCATGTCAAAAGAAGAAACAAGTTAAAAACTCTTTTCAAAGTAAAAACATTATTTCTACTTCAAAATCACTTGAACTACTTCATATGGATTTATTTGGACCATCAATAACTATGAGTTTAGGTGGCAACTACTCTAGCTTAGTAATTGTTGATTATTATTCTAGATTCACTTGGACTTTGTTTTTGAAAACAAAAAATGATTCTTTTGATACTTTTTGCAAATTTGCCAAAATTATTCCAAACGAGGAAGGTCTTAATATTGTTTGAATTAGAAGTGATCATAGAGGTAAATTTCAAAATGATTATTGTGAAAAAAAATTGTGAAGAAAATAGAATTCACCACAACTTTTTATCCCAAGAACACCTCAGCAAAATGGGGTTGGGGAAAGGGAAAATAGATCTCTTGAAGAAGGAGATAGAACTCTTCTAAATGAAACAAATCTACCAAAATATTTTTGGGTTGATGTTGTGAATATCGTTTGCTATACTCTCAACAGTCTTCTTATAATACCTATTTTAAAGAAAACTCCTTATGAACTTTACAAAGGAAGAAAACCAAATATATCTCATTTAAGGGCTTTTTGATGTAAATGCTTTGTTTTAAACAATGGAAAAGAATCTCTTGGCAAATTTGATGCAAAAACCAATAAGGCGATTTTTCTTGGTTATTCATTGCAAAGCAAGGCTTATAGAGCGTTTAATAAGAGAACTTTGTGTGTGGAAGAATTTGTACATGTGTGTGATGAAACTAACTATTGTTCAAGAAAATACTTTGGAAGATGAAGATGCAAGTTTCAGGATAAGGACAATGCACTGGAAGATGAAACCAGGGTTAAGGATCTTGAACAACAAAGAAATCAGTGCCACACCTCCTAAATACCTCCCAAAGGAATGAATCCTCACCTTTTAAACTTTTGATCCATAATATTTTCTCCCTCATTTTCACACTCCACATTAGTATCTACGTTAACTATCTCATCAATGCCATGTCATTGGTCATTTTAGTCATCAGTGCCACATCACACTCTGTGTCAATTATCAATGTCATGTGAAAAATCTGTTAAATATTTAGTGGAAGGACCAAAATCACACAATCCTAAAAATTGGAGGATCGAATTTGTAACGCCTCAATTTACCATCTTGTATTTTGTTGATTTTTGATGAAAATTCTTTTCAACTTGCTTAAAAATACCAAACTAAATTTACTAATAACTGATATTTAAAAAGATTTTCATTACTGATTAATATTTATTACACTGATGTAATGTAAAATAAGAGTACAAACTGATTTTTCCTCACTGATTGATATTTATAAATCTGATGTACAATAAAATACATACCAGTATCAATTCTATTACATAGTACAAATAACTAAAACACTCTGTAACAAATAAATACATCTTCAAACATAACCTCTTCAAAATATTACATCTTCAAACAAAATTCTCTTCTTGTAGACAGCTAATAGTCTCTCTTTGCTGTTCATCTGCTCGTCCGAATAAAATCGAGGTCATAGCAGGTGTCAACCACAGATACAAAGTATAGGGTAAGTTCATGATAAACATAATTTAAACAACAGAATACATACTATGTACAGATAGTCATAACAACATCCTCAAAAATTATATGATGCATGATTCTCTTTTTATTTTAACACGGTCTAGCCCCCGCCAGACAAAATATCAAATTAACACAGACTAGCCCCCGCCAGGCAAAATATCAAATTAACACAGACTAGCCCCCGCCAGGCAAAATATCAAATTAACACGGATTAACCCCCGCCAGGCGAAATATCAAAATAACACGGATTAACCCCTGCCAGACAAAATATCAAAATAACACGGATTAACCCCCACCAGGGAAAATATCAAAATAACACGGATTAACCCCCGCCAGGCAAAATATCAAAATAACACCACTTCTCAATTACTGTCTCATGTGCTTTACTCAGAAACTCAACATTAATCAAGTACATAACTTAGCTTATTACCCATGTACAAAAACTTAACATATCATCCATGTACATCGATTCACAGAAACACATGAAGTTCATAGAGATTTATAAAACACTTAGCAACACATGAACTTCATAGAAATTCATAGAAACACTCAACAACATCTAAACTCCAAACATTTATTTAAACAAAACAACACTCAACATTTATTTAAGCATAAACTCCCCTATACATACTTATTCAACACAAGTAATACTTAAATTATCTTTACCATAAAACTTCCCCATACATACCTTGTAACCTCTTAATAAGCTTGTCTTTTTCTTTCTTCAAAGCTTAACAAACTTTCCCTAAAGCTAGCCTTTTCTACACGTGATCTTCAAGGAGATGTGGAGTATTTTTCTCACTTGATTTAGGATGAAAATGAAATGAAAGAGGTGTGAGGGAGAACTTCACGTGAAAGTGTGTAGGGAAATGTCTTGGGAAATGACTTGCATTTAAGGACCCCTTCACCCCTTTATACAGTGGTTGGAAAATAATATAATATTCATGGAAATTTCTACCCTTCCTAACTATTTACTGTCATTTGGTTTCATTGTAACTAAATTTCATGTCATTCCATTTCATTTTAACTAGATTCCTTATGATTCCTTTACTTTATAAGAAAAATCTTCTAGGTTTATCATGCACCTTACAAGTGTTCTACCACTTGTCTTCATCATAAGGCTTCCTTTGACAAGTGTCCACTTAGTTGGCATGTCTTAAAGCTTCTCCAATTTTCCTCCTTGTTCACGTGAACTACCAAAGGAGATAAGAGAAGATTTTTCTTCTCATCTTGTGTACATGTGTTATGGCTTCTTCCAAGTATCTCTTCACTTGTCATGATCTTTACAAGTGGCTTATTCATGAATCCTCTCCTGTCTTCTACACCATTCTACACGTGAACATCAAGCTAAAGGGAAAAGGAAGGCAAATTTTACTTCCTTGAATGCTACATGTGTCATTTTTTGATGATGAATAAAAATCTAATTCCAATTATAGTTTTCCACATGGCATTTTCTTGTAAGAAGTCAAGTTTGATTTGAACTCTTTCACCTAATAATAGAACTCTAGAGATCTCCAAAAATTGACTTCAATGATAGTTAAAATTACTTACAAGCAGAGTGATACACAACCTTGCATACGAGACTGCTTTTATCTTAATTCTGATTGGTCTGTACTATTTTTGATCATCAAAATTACTTAACCATTTTATTAAATAAATCTGAACACCCCACAATTTAAAGAAAATTCTATAGATTCTATTTATTATTTTTTTATATTTTTTCAATGCTTGAATTCTTCTGACTAATGTTTCAAAGTTGTCACCTTATAAAATTCATAGAAATTCTATTCTAGAGTTTCTTGTCACAAACTATTTTGATATTCTGTCAGTCAAGAGTATTCTATAATTTCATCAGGTTCTCACAAAATCTCTAAGGATATCTGGTCATTTCTGGCCTGAAGGGCATTATGGTAAATTCATCATTCATCTAGGGGCATATTTGTCATTTCCACTATAACATATCTAGCCAAAAATATCTAAGGGTATTCTTGTCATTTCCAAAATATTCAAGGGCATTTATATAATTTCTATCTTAAAATATCTCACTAAAATATCTAGGGGCATTTTTGTAATATCAAAAAATATCCAGGGGCATTATTGTCATTGTTACCTTAAGGGCATTTCTGTAATTTCTGATTTAAGGAAAGGGTAATATGGTCATTTCTCTTCAAACATTTCCTTAATGTCTCTAATTGATATTTCACCCAATTAATTCAAATATAGACCAGCCAAATTTCTCATAAACTAATACTTACATCAAGAATAATTCATATAACGTATATTTGTAGTTATTGAAATTTCTGGGTGTTACAATTCTACCATCATTCAAAAAATTTCGTCCTCGAAATTTACTATATCCGAAAGGTGTCGGATATATTGTTTGCATCTCAATTTCCAGTTTGTCTATTAGTTTGAGGATGGTATGTTGAACTTAGTTTCAACTTGGTTCCTAGAGCTTTATGTAAACTTTCTCAAAAATCCGGGTGTAAGTCTAGGTTCTCTATCAAATATAATACTAGAAAAACTTCATGTAATCTCACATTCTCATTATACCATTTGTTTCTATCTTAAATTCACTATTCCTCTCCATTGGATATATTTTATAATATGGTTCTTAAGGAAGGATCAAATCTTTGCCTAATTCTTATTTCCTTCAAAAATTCATTGGAAACTTGCAGAGTTCCTAACTTTATTCTCACAGCATAGTTTCCCACATTAAACTAAGATCCCTAAACTATTTAAACAGATCCATTTTCCTAATCATCATTGCAGATATCATCCAAGATTTTCTACTTAAAACATCTGCCACCATTTTGGCTTTTCCAGGATAATCACTAAGTTTAAAATCATAATCTTTCAAAGATTCTATCCATCTCCGTTACCTCATATTTAATTCCTTTTGACTAAACAAATACTTCAAACTTTTATGATCATTAAAAACCTCAAAATGAGAACCATATAGATAATGTCTCCAAATTTTTAGCATAAACATCATAGTTGCTAATTCTAAATTATGTATACTTCATCTTTTCTCTCCAAGACGACAACATTCGGTTGGCAGAGATAGACATCTCATTATTACTTATCTCAGGATTACCAAACACCAATCATTTAAAACAATTCATTAGAAGATAACCAGTTTATATCTAGAATAACATTAGTTTGGCTAATGGACAAACAGATTAGATCGACACAAAATTTTCTATCAGAAAATTAATTCAAACATACATCAGAAATCAAAACATACCCACTAATTGGGGTTTCTACCACAAGATCATTACTCAAGGAGGACACATGAAATTTAAATTTCCCCACACACAACCACGGTATAAACAAACGGGTCACACCAGAGTCGAAAAGTACAAGTAACGAAATTCCACTTATGAAACATTTACCTTAGATTAAGTCTTTAGATTTTGAAGTTTCAGCACCACTAAGAGTAAAGACTCTTCCTGTGATTTTCGGGGGTCCGGTTTGGTCCTTTAGGCCTCTATCATTTTGCTCTTTCTTGAGATATGGGCAATCTCGTTGAATGTGACCTTGTTGTTCACAATTGGAACATGTAGGGTTTTTCCTCATACAATTTGAAGAAATATGGCCCGGTTTACCACACTTGAAACAAATGATTTGGGTTGGGAGATTAGTGGGTCTGCTGCTACTATTACCAGAAAATCCCATAACAACAGTTCTTTGGTTGTTAGGATAATGACCATATTGCTTAGGATGAGTTGGGTACGGTTTCCCACAATTCTAAGGCTCCATCTACTTATTCTTTATTGGACCTGTAGTCCGGTAATATGCCACTCGGTCTCGATAATCTTCATCCCATATCCTACACATGTTAACCAGTAGTGAAAATTGATGAATACCTTGGTAATTCACAGCTTGCTTTACCTCATGTCGCAAGCCATTCAGGAACTTCACACACTTGGAGCTCTCACCATCTCTTCCTTGGTAATGAGGAAAGTATCTCACCAACTCTTCAAACATCACTGCATACTCAACTACCGTCATATTCCCTTGCTTAAGTTCCAAGAATTCCATCTCCTTCTTATTTCTAACATCTTCAGGAAAATACTTTTCTAGGAATACCTTCTTAAAGATTTCCTAGGTCACAACTTGACCTTCAGCCTCTAAGCATTGGCGAGTGTTTTCCCACCAGTACTCAGCTTCTTCTACTAGAGTGTGGGTGTCGAAAACAACCTTCTGCTCCTCCGGACATGCCATGACTCGGAAGATTTTCTCAATCTCTCGTATCCAATTCTGAGCACCATCAGGGTTGTACCCTCCCTTGTAAGTAAGGGGGTTGTTTCACTGAAAACGGTCTAACCCTTGATACTCAGTAGCTCCTACAGCTCCTCCTCTATTTTGATTCCCCAGGGCCTGAGCTAAGGCTTGGAGAGCATCAGCTATAGCACGATTATTCCTACCAGCCATCACTTCCTACACACCATGAAGTGAGAACTTGGAAGGAAAACACACAACAAAAACACATGACAATTCTACACCAATTCCCCATTCTTTGCATTCTTGATTGTTTGCCATGTCGTCCCATTGTACTTCATGAGTTATCCAGGTGATCAGTCTGCTAACTCATGAATATGCGTTGAGACTTATGGTATAACAGGCATCAGAATTAAAAACATGTTATGACCACCCAAAGAAATCTCCATGACTTATGCATCACAACATCAAACGTACCACAAATAAGGTTAAACCACCATACCTTATTCAAGTAATATCATTACCAACTTAGGCATGACCATAGAATATTCTCAAGCAATAGAAAATCATGTTAGTAATCTAACTAATAATCTACAATTTATCTTTCAAATAATTTCTAATCCCTTTAAACTTTCACAAGAAAAGATTTAAACCTAGCATTTATCTTAATTTTCCTTTCACCTACCACATCACTACTTAATCTTCAAAATTGAATTCCTCTAGTATTTGAATCATTTATCTGCATACCATTCATCCTCTACTTCTAAAAATTAATTCAAAATAGTCCCATAATAAAAATATGACAACACATCTCAGATGTCATCAAAACCACTCTCCAAAGATCATCAAATGTAACTTTAACATCACTAATACTCCAACTTATAGATCATCACTTATCTTATGTTAAAATCAATATGTTCTCATCATACAATAACCATCAAATAACATGAATCTTAAGCCAACCATAAATCTACCCAATTAAACATATAAATTAGTCCAAGTAATTTCTCAACTAAAGATTAAAGCCTAGTCTACTTCTTCTCTATTCCAAAAGCATATTACAGAAATCCTAGTCCATGGTTTATATCAAAATACATAGAACACAGAACATATTGCAGAGAAACACAACAAACACATAACACACAGTGCTAAGGAACAAACATGCTCTGATACCACTATTGTAACGCCTCAATTTACCATCTTGTATTTTGTTGATTTTTGATGAAAATTCTTTTCAACTTGCTTAAAAATACCAAACTAAATTTACTAATAACTGATATTCAAAAAGATTTCCATTTCTGATTAATATTTATTACACTGATGTAACGTAAAATAAGAGTACAAACTAATTTTTCCTTACTGATTGATATTTATAAATCTAATATACAATAAAATACATACTGGTATCAATTCTATTACATAGTACAAACAACTAAAACACTCCATAACAAAGAAATACATCTTCAAACATAACCTCTTCAAAATATTACATCTTCAAACAAAATTCTCTTCTTGTAGACAGATAATAGTTTCTCTTTGCTGTTCATCTGCTCGTCCGAATAAAATCGAGGTCATAGCAGGTGTCAACCACAGACACAAAGTACAAGGTAAGTTCATGATAAACATAATTTAAACAATAGAATACATACAATGTACAGATAGTCATAACAACATCCTCAAAAATTATATGATGCATGATTCTCTTTTTATTTTAACACGGTCTAGCCCCCGCCAGGCAAAATATCAAATTAACACGGACTAGCCCCCACCAGGCGAAATATCAAAATAACACGGATTAACCCCCGCCAGGCGAAATATCAAAATAACACGGATTAACCCCCCAGGCAAAATATCAAAATAACACCACTTCTCAATTACTATGTCTGTGCTTTACTCAGAAACTCAACATTAATCAAGTACAGAACTCAGCTTATTACTCATATACAAAAACTTAACATATCATCCATGTACATCGATTCCTTGATCTCATGGCACCGCAAGAAATAGTCATGTGTTGCACTCTCAACAGTTGAGGCAGAGTATATTGCAGTTGGTAGTTGCTGTTCTCAAAGCCTATGGCTCAAGCAACAACTTTAGGATTGTGGTGTTGAAATGAAACAAATTACATTGTTATGTGACAACACCAGTGCCATCAACCTATCCAAGAATCCAATTATGCACTCCAGAATAAAACACATTGAAATCAGATACCATTTCCTTAGAGATCAAATACAAAAGGGTAATTACTCAATTGAATTCATTCATAAAAATAATCAATTGGATGATATATTCACAAAACCCTTTGCTAGATATATATTCTTTCTCCTTAGAAACATGCTAGGCATACTTGATGAATCCAACATTGATTAACATGTAAATGATGTGTTTGAGAACATGAAATATAACTCACAAGTACATTATGCATCACACTAAAAAAATCATTTTCTGGTGAATATCACTGCTCAATCTACAAGATTCTCCATGTTAATCAATTGCCATAGATGGTAATCGATTACCAAAGGCCAAAAATGGGCCTTACTCACTGACTTAATTGATTACATCCATGGATTAATCGATTACAGTGTAAAAACTCACTTATGTAATCGATTACATGAGGTTCAGAAGAATCCCTATTCCCTAGAATAATCGATTACAAGGGTTTCATAATCGATTAATACAACAGTTACTGCAACTCTGCACTGTTTTTAGGTTTTTCTGATCGTCCTTTGCTTATTTTACGTTTACTGGTATATTTTTCCTTTGATAAGCCAAAAGGGGGAGAAAAATATATAAATGCAAGGTGCGGGGGGAGTAAAATAGTCAGGGGGAGAAAAATATATGACATTAAATTGAACATAAAGATTGCTCAAGCTTGAATTGATATAAGATTACAAGAGAAAGGGGAAACAATAAAATGAAATAAAATTTTTATGCAAAGGATACTTGACACTTTATATTGTCTAGAAAGCTAATTCTTTTTTAGGTATCAAAGAATAGATCTTGGAAACCCTCTCCTGTTCTAAGGATCAAGATGTTCAATTGAAGTTTGGTTTGGCATAATCAAAGCCAAAAAGGCGGAGATTGTTAGACTGGCTAGAGAGGATCCATGAAGTTGAGACATGAAGTTTAGGCTTTTTGCATGCCAATTCAATTGAATGACATTTGTAATTTGTGTTTGTCTAGGTTGATG
Source organism: Glycine tomentella (assembly GCA_007407185.1). Classification (NCBI taxonomy): domain Eukaryota; kingdom Viridiplantae; phylum Streptophyta; class Magnoliopsida; order Fabales; family Fabaceae; genus Glycine; species Glycine tomentella. The sequence goes on along the minus strand of PYAF01000691.1, from coordinate 195,620 downwards.
CTTCCTATGATCCATTGCAAAACTCTCATTCACGTTTTTGTATTCATGATTTCACAAAAGCAAAAGATTCATAAAAAAGGTTTCTGAAACACAAGGTTTTCATGAGTGCATAAAAAGCCAAGTGTTCCAAGTTTCAAGTTTTGGGAAAAATATTTTCTCACTGGTTTAATCGATTACCAGCAAGTGGTAATCTATTATTTGAAAACAAAGAACCTATTTAATCAATTAGTAGTATGTGGTAATCGATTACACAGTTCAAAAATCACATAATGGACTTCTTGTGATAATCGATTACAACAATATGGCAGTCGATTACTTAGTGTTATTTTACATTAGAGCTTCTTGTGATAATTGATTACATTGTTCATAAAGCTTTTCCAGAAAGTCTTAAGAACACTTTAATCGATTACTTAAGTGATTTAATGGATTACTGACAGTTATAATTGTTTTCTCTATAAATAGCCACTGCTTGTTTGACTTAAAAAACAACGAATTTTATAACCCTTTCTGAATAGAGAAAAGATACTACGAGCAATTCAATGTTTGACCCAAAAATCCTCCAACTTCACGAAACCATGTGAGGATTTATTTTTGGGCTCTTTCTAAAGCAAAGTTTTTGGAGAGATTCTTTTGAGATTTTCATTCAACCTTGATATAAGAATCTTAATCATCTACATTCATCTTTATTGGATCATCAGGTTGTTTCTCTCTTTACTACTTTGGTTGTAATTCTTTTTAGAAATTTTGAGTTTTCTAACTAGTGGAATAGATTTCTTAAAGTTTGTCTAGAATACATTTTTCTAGAGGGAAGATTAGAGAAGGGTGTTTCTCTAAGTCTTGATCATAGAGGGTCTAAGAGAGTTAGATGCCTTGTTCTTAATCTAGGTTTGATTGAGAGTGATTGTATAAGCTTGTAAGAAACAGATTGCAAATAGTTAGATTCTAACTAGTTGGTTAGGAAACTGGATGTAGCTTCTCTGGATTGGGAAGTGAACTAATGAAAATCTTGGTGTTAATTACTTCTTCCTTTATCTTTTCTTTTGGTTATTAATTGTCATTCGTTGGTATAACTTTTCATAATCAACATAAACTTTCTTGGTGTAATTGCATTCTATAAAGATTGGAGTTTGATTGATTAAAAGAGTTTTATGTTTTTTTTTTGTGATAATCCTTTTCAACTTTGATTGTTAAAGAAATTTTAATTGGCTAAGAACAACCAATTCACTCTCCTCTCTTGGTTTGTGTGGTACTCTTAGTGTTTTCAAAGTAGATCAATCCAAGATAGAAATAATTGAAAAGCTCCAACCACCTCAAGACGTGAAAGGATTAAGATGATTTTTTGGGGCACACTAGTTTCTATAGAAGGTTCATACAAGATTTCTCTAAGATTGCCAAACCCCTTAGTAATTTACTTGTCAAAGAGAACCCTTCCACTTCAATGAAGAATGTCTTTAAGCTTTCGACCTTTTAAAAAAGAGGCTAGTAACTACACCAGTTATAGTGGCTCCTAATTGGGGGCAAGAATTTGAATTAATATGTTATGCTAGTAACTATGCGGTATGAGCAATATTAGGATAAAAGAGGAATGAGAGATTTCATGCTATCTACTATGCTAGCAAAGTGCTAAATGGAGCCCAAATCAACTCACAACAATAGAGAAGGAGATGCTAGCAGTGGTTTATGCCCTTGAAAAGTTTTGATCATATCTTGTAAGATCAAAGATCATTTGTGCTTGTAACGCCCTGAAATTTCGATAACTGAAAATATATGTGGTGTGTATTTCTTGTATTATTTGATTACTTTATTAATTAGGATTATTTGAAATATTGTGTGAATTATCCTTGTGGAATTGCTTGGCGTGGTTGCGTTGAAATTGAGTGATTTCGACTTTGACCCAAAACTAGTTTTGGTAAAATCACAATTATGGATTGGTTAAACGTTGGATCGCCTTCCAATTTTAAAGGTAGGCTCCTAACCCACATATGTAAATTTGAACCGTTGGGATTGGTGAAATAACATATGTAGTGGAAGACATTAATTTTTCACAGAAGCAATGGAATTTCAAAAATTGGCCTTCTTCTTCCCCAAACAGTCGCCCAACCCCTCACCCTCCTCCTCCACCAGCCACGGCCACCGGTGACCATCACGAGTCGTCGTTTCTTGCTGTTGAACTACCGCACGGAGATGAACACTTTAATTAGAGCAAAATATTCAAAACTCAACTCAAGGATTTAGTAGAGAACAGAGCTTCCAATCCTTCTTTCTTGGTTTCTTTGAGGTACAATGGGAAGGGAGGACACCTGAGGAGGCGACTTGGGAGTAGGAGCAGGAGCTTTTGCAGCTGTACCCTGAGTTCCTTAACAGGTATGGACTCAAATTTTGCGGTCAAAATTCTTAAAAAGGTGGGTGAATGTAATAACCACGGAAAATACAAAAATTTAAATTTACTATATTTCATCACAAAAAGTGTTAGCGACTGAATTAGCGACGAATTTTTCGATGGCCACTTACTAACACCGTTAGTGTGAGAATGGCGCCATTAGCGCCAGAAGTGCTCCAGAAAGCCATTTTCACTGGAATCTGGCGCCGGTAGCGCCAGAGGCACGACAGAGGCCAATTTTCTCTGTAATCTGGCGCCGATAGTGCCAAAATGACGTCGTTAGCGCCAGGACGCGGGCTGGGGGTCTATAAAAGCCCATTTTCGTGTTTTGGCCAGCAAAAAACTCACTCTTCTTCTTTCTTGAACGTTTTCCTCCATTGATAAGCCTTGGAAGCTTCATACCAACTCATTCTTTGACCAAAACACTTCACACCCAACATGAAACTTGAAGGAAATCATCTAATGAGCTAGATTCCAACCTCCATTTTCCTTAAAAATCATCAAACGGAGAGATCGTTTTCTCTAGGGAACTTCACCAAACTTGAGTTTGACGGGGAAAGGAGATGATTTACGGACACCCAAGCTTGGAGAAGTTGTCCTCTAACCTTCCTTGTCGTTTTAGAGGTAAGAAACACAAATTCTATCGATTATTTAAGAATTTGTTCTTGAGGTGAATAGTGACCCATTTGAGATAGAGTTGAAATTAGGCTTGGATCCTTTGGAAAAGTATGCTTAGGAGGTTGCTGTGATAAAGGTTTAGCCTTGAAATATTATATTTGTGGACTTTGGAATTTGGTATGAGAAATGTATGTGTAGGGAGAATGTGGGCTGAATTGATGATGTTATGGTATGTATGAACAGATGTGTTTAGAAGGTTATATAAACCGTGAAAATGTGTTGGAGTAACCGGTTTAGCTACCTTGAAAATCGTTGATATGTTGACTTGAATAGAGTTTTGAACTCTTTGAATTGGCTTATGCTAAGTCTTTGAGAGACTCTAGTGCCTTGGTTAGGCCGAGATAGATCCTGCTGAGGGTCTGTGAGTCGCCTATTAGGTGGTTAGTCCTGATAATTTTAAGATGGAGGACAAAGAGGTTTGAATGAAAATGAATAGCATTTCTTTTCATTCTAACGGTTAAGAATCATTATTGATTGTTTATATGCCTTTATGTAGGGCGTGATACTGAGATTACTGGTGGTTGTGACCACGAAGTCGGGAGAGCCAGTGTACCGCTAAGAGCAGGTAGGCTCTTTTTTCTTGGGAGTATTTCCCATTGACTGTGTTCCACCATACTAAGAGGGAGTGATGGTTAATGTATGTCATGATGCATGTGAATTGAAATTGTATGTTACTGCTTTGACTGAGAACATGTATATGATATACACTGTGATGATATGTTGTATGATTAGTGAGAATCTTTGGCCAGTAGAATATATTACTTATGGACTTCCTTTGGAAATGTGCCCTTAAGAGAATATGCCCTTCAGTGAATGGTCTTTCTCAGGCAATGTTGTATGTATATATATTTGTTATATCTGTGTTACATTCCTGATGTTGGTAGCGCCCAACGGAATGGCACCTGTGTTGTGATATACATGTGATATGGTTTATGAGTGCCGTGATGGCTAGATTATGTGTAATGCCAATTTTAATGCTATGTGCCATGGAAGTGAACCAGGGGGAGGAGAGACCTCCAAGAACCCTGAGTTTAATGAGACTTGTATCTCACCCCGTGTGTGGGTGTTATGTTTTTAGGTGATGCTTAATAAGCGGATGGTGGATCCCAGTGCAAAAGGCCCGAGCTCTGATATGGTTATGTGTGAACCTTAGGCATATATTTTGAGAGCATGTTGGCTCATTTATTTTGTTATGCCTGTATTTGTATCCCTGAGGGGAGGATGCACATTTAGTGTGTATTTTGTATATATTATATATTTGAGAGATATTGATGTAACCTGAGAGGACAGGGTATATGATACCTTATTTTGTATAGCCATTGTTGAGATACGTTTTCTAATTTATATGGCTTATTTTGGTCCTCTGATTATATGATGTGTGTAATTATCATACATAAGGTAAAGATGTTATTGTTGATGACGTTTGATGATGTCATTTTGTTTATCGCTTCCGAATTATTTAGTTTTAATTAATTGCTGTGCTTAACGAGCATAAATGAATGATAATGAACCGGATGCATACGGGGTGTTACAGTAAAAGTTTCCTTTTTATAATATTGATGTCATTTTTGTGACCTTCATTGAGTCTCGGTCACATTAGTGTGATCAGAATTTGAAAATGATGTCCTTTTGATGTGGACTTCCAAAACACATTTTAGCCCCTTTTAAATTTGAGTGGGTATTTGACCTTGAATGTTAGTATTAACCTTGTCTTTGAAATCTATACTAAATTATCTTCGATTTGGTATATAGAGCTCTGCGTTTGGGCCAAAGCTCTGCGTTTGGTATACTAAATTATGTAATGATTGGATTTTTGGGAAAAGTCTTAATTGCAGAGGAGACTCTATCCCGAATTTTATAATTTGTTCTTCTATTTGATTTTTAAATGGGCATAAGAGTTTGTTTTCTATATTGTAGTCCTCCTCTTTAATTTAGAGTTTTCCTAAAATACCAGTCTCGTGGTAATATGGATTGTGAATGAATGAGGTTTGTGATGTTGATGATGATATTTCGATGAGATTATGTTAATGATTATATTAATATGAGATGATGATATTGATGTTTATGATGATGATGATGATGATGATGTTGAAATGAAATGACGTTGATGTTGTTGATGATATTGAAATGACATGATCTTGATGTTGTTTATGATATTGAGATTGAGATGATATTGGTGTTGATGATGACATAGATGAGAGATGAGGTTGATATTGATGATGTCATCATGATGGATGTATTACAAACATGGGGGTGCATGATTATTGGATATCCCTGCGGGGAAGAGCTTACAAATTTTAAGCATTCTCGGAGAGAAGAAAGGATTGTTTAGGATTCTGGTCTCTATCCATGGTTAGTGCATTGATGATCCCATGTTTGTATATTGTGTATGTGCATGGGGGTGCATGACTTATTGGATATCCTTGTGAGGAAGAGTTTACGAATTTTTAGCATACCTGGAGAGGAGAAGGGATTGCTTAGAATTTTGGTCTTTATCCATGGTCAATGCATCGATGGTGCTCATATTTCATACTTCATAATTGCATGAAAATAGAATGGTGGCAGTAAGTACCACATGTACTTGGGAGCATATCACTCTGTTTGGAACTCCCTTGTGACTTTGGCTGATCACCATGGGGGGAGTGGCCTGTGCACGACAGGGTGACCTCGACGAGCTACTGCATCATTTTCCTAAGTAAGAGTGTCATGTGGGCACACTTAGTGTAACGCCGCTCTCTTACCCTCTCGTGCTTTGTTAATTGTAGATATAAACTCGTTACCACTTTGTATTAAAATTAGATTGGTTAAAATTTTTTTTCGAAAATCATGTCTCTTTGCTTGCAAGGGTTACTAATCGTTTGTAACATAAACAAATTATTCTTCTCCACAGTTTAATTAAAATAATAAAGTATAGTCCGTTTAATACAGTCCAGGATACAATTCATACGGTTCCAAGTATAAGCCAAAGAAAATACAAACGGATTAAACTTAATACAAATCATCAACACATCTTTATCATCGTTTCTTCATCAACCCTTCACAGCTTATGCTCTCCTGTTCTTCTGCTCACCCAAATAAATTGGGGTCATCACAGGTGTCAACCACAGACAC
>PYAF01000691.1:153853-168145 GCA_007407185.1 Glycine tomentella | reverse complement strand
TTATGTTTTCTGCCTATGATGTTTTCTGTTATGTTATCTGGCTCAATAGAGGGCTTGTGTGATATGCTTTGTATGTGGTTTTTATATTCCATGCATAATGAAATCAAGAAAACGATTCTATCGCTTCCGCAAGGCGTATCTTTAACGCTGATAGCGCGCTTCTGGTATAATGAATGATAACACGTCCGGGGTGTTACATTTAATGGTATTACACAAATCAAAAAATATAATTTAATATTTTATCATAATTAATCATATAAAAATATAATAGAAATTCTTGTGGGATAATAACTACTATATTATATTATGATTAATTACAATTAATATAATCTATCTTATGTGATCTAAAGGCTATTAATATATAACAAAAATAATTAAAGTTATTGTGGCTAAGCTTTAATTAATTAAATTACATAGATCATTAACATTATCTTTATATTATTGCATCAAACTCCAAGCAATAATGTCTAATAATTAAATATCACGAAATAATAACTTGAAAAGTGTAACAATTAATTACAATATTATGCCTAATTCCTTATATGATCTTTAAACAACATAATATATAATTTTAATCAAATTATAGATATTGTGACTAATCCATAATTAATTAAAATTATAAAGATCACTTAGATATAAAACTTAATCATATGAGAATAAATAATATTATGCACTTCAAGATCAATATATAATATAATGATGACTAAAATTCTCATATACAACTGCATAATTGAAACATAATATTATGCATTTGATTTAATATATATATGCATAGAATAAACTTTTCCAGAATATAATCAATCATTTAGATTAATCAACTTAATGTTACATGTATAGGGAAACATAAATTAATACATGTAATGACAAAATAACAATAAATTATGTGAACACATATCATAAAATTGTCATTAGTACAGTTGGCAAAATGCTTTGTAAAATTCTTGAATTGCCAAGTCATAATAGCATAAATAACAGCATAGCACAATGCTAGCTGTATCATAATTATCAGAATAGTTTAAAAACCACGGAACAATAAATGGCAAGCCACTAATCATGAAATGACAACGGTTACACAATAATTTTTATTTATTTATCATCTTCAACCTTAAGCCCCGGTTGCGACCCACGGACCTGAGTTAAAAACCCTATGGGTTTTCAGCCATTTTCAACACTGAAATCCATGTTTTAATTTACAGAAAGCTTAGAAATTCAATTTTTAAATGATTCCAAGGCTCCTCAATAATTAAAACGTTCAAATAAAATACTCATATTTCAGTAAAACAATATTTCAAAATATGAGTGTCAAACAAAAGCAAGGTAGAGGCAAAAATAGGCTCTGATACTAAATGTAAGAAAAAATTAATGATCTAATCACGCTTATATACATCAAAAGCTATTAGATCAAATGCGGAAAAATTAAGATCATAAATATCACCTGTCATTGCTATTTTTGTTTGCTCCAAAGATGATTTGCAGTTGTCCGTGAGTCAAGTAATCTGACTTTTGGCTTAAGGATCTTCTATGCTTTCACTATCACTCACTAATGGTGTATTGAGATTTTTTTTTCTGATAGCAAGCACATGGACCTTGGCCATGGTGCACATCTCCTTTTATAACCTTTTCTCATCAAAGAGATTGTTTTTTGATAAGCATAAAACGTGGGCATAGTTGCTAAAAATAAGAGATAAGATTAGCAACAACTTATTCCTAAGAAGATAAGGTGAGTGAACTACTTTATATGATTTTGACTTAGTCAAACAACAAAAAAGAAACCAACGTCCACATCATCTATATTTTTAAATGGATGTGATAAAAATTGGAATCAGGTATGATGATATTATATTAACAACCAAAATTCCATTTTTTGAAACTGCTATCATTACCAAAAATAAGGATTACATATTGTATCTCTCGCTTTCTGTAATATTGGGAAACAAAAATAAAATGCCAGATGTTCTTCTAGGGACCTACAATTCTTCCAAATTTCCCTATTCCATTTTTGCCTGGCCTACACTTCCTATCATTTCCTATTGTTGTGTCATCAATTCTAAGATGGCATGTGATTATTAGGATAAGCTATATATGAAATTTAAAAAATAGAAAAGACTGGAAAAGAATTAAAAATCAAAACACTCTCTACAATCCCTCAATTAAAAATCAAAAGCCCTCTTTGTAGACAAAAACAAAAATCCACTCTCGTCTTCTCTATTTGTCTTCTCAGGTTACATTGTCGACTTCAACACATTCAATTTTTGACACCGCATTCTAGTTAGGGTACAAGTGCTGCTTCATCTTTAGGTTACACTTTTTGGACTGTTGTCTTCATCTTTGTTGGAATCTGTAACACTCTTTGTTTTATCTCCTCTCTGCACTATTGTCTTCATCTTTCTCTAGTTGTGTTTGTTTCAGATGTAGTTGGAAGCGTTTCCTTACACTCTACATTCCAAAGCATTTTCTCATTCTCTTACACTCTCTCACTTTCAGTTCCACATTTATTGTTTCTGAAATAGTTCGCGCAAGGTTTTTTAGGTCAATGTGTTTCTGTCTCAGGCTTTGATTTAGTCCACTAACTCTTTGTTCACATTTATCTTTGTTGGTGAATCTGAAGAAAAAGAAAGAGATGAGACGGATCAGATCTAACGTTTTATGGTTCTGAATTTGTGTGACAGATACGGTATCAACTTGAAGGATGCGATTCTCGCCGAGGACAAGCACAAACCTATGTTAGATTTTTCTCTTCTCTATTAGTATGTATCTGCGTAACTTCATGTAATAGTCTTGATAGAGTGGTATTATTTTGTCTCTCTTTTTTGTTAATTGATTTTCAATCAGAGGACCATAATTCCCTGTAAGGAAAAAAAATCATAAAATTATGTAAATATTAATGATATTTTGGGGAAAATATGTGGGTTGTTGTTTTATTAAGGCATGAATAATGAATAATAACTAATTTTTATTAGTTAAAGTGGTTTTATGTGGAAATTATGATACTTAATTTGGTTTGGAGAGAAATTAAAGGTTTCTTTGTCGAAGACTTGGTTCTGTTCTGTGATGTGTTGCATTCTATTCTTCGTCAAGGATTCGAGTAGTTCTAGCAGCTTGTGTTTCTTTTTTAGGCAAACAAATCAGCTAGCTACACTTTTCATGCTCCAAGGTTATTGCTTAAGACATCTAGAGAAATTCTCATATAATTTAATGCAATAAGTTGAGGTCCTAAACCCATATATGTGTTTTGACATGGTTTTGGTATATTTGAGGTTCTGTTTTTGGAATATTTGTAGGTTCTGTCCGAGCAAAGACTTGTTTTTGGCAGCTCCTGGTTGTGTTATACTTGAAGAAGTGAAGCCCACATTCTTGAAGTGAGTTGGCTTACTAAATTAATTAATATTGAAGTTTATTCTTTCTTTTTGTTTTGGTGAATTAATTGAAGTTTATTCTACTTCATCTGGAAGATAAAGGAAGTGTGCTTTTATTCTATGCAACAACTCTTGTATATTTGTTCATTTCCTCATTCTTGGATAAGCATTCCTTATATACTAATCAACATCTTCTTTTATGTATAAAAAAAAATAAAAGTGAGATAATTGTTCCAAGGATTTGCTCCTTTAGCTAGAGTCAGAATTTGACTTCTATAGCAGAAAAATGGAACCAATGTTGCAACTGGCTTATATTTTCTGATGTAATGTAATGTATCTCCAATTGCATTGGCAAAGCCTACTAAGATTTGGCAAACAGCTCATGCTAGATTGCCTACTAAGATTGGCAAACAGCTCATGCTAGATTGCCTACTAAGATGGGGATCAAGTTCTCCTTTTTGTTTTCATTGTCATTCCTTGGAAGAATATATTTTGCATGTTCTTTGCGATTGCCCTTTAGCCTGTACTGTTTGGATTCGTCTTCTGGAACCTGAATTTAGAAATGTTTTTTATGTGTGACAAATTCTTTGTATTAGAGGACAGAGAAACCTCCAAAGAAGAATAACAAGAGAGAGGAATCAGACAAGAGAGAGAAACCTTTACTTTGTTTTCTCTGCTTTCAGCTTATCTGCCTCCGCTACAATCTCCAACTTTTGAGATCGTACAACATCAATTTCTTCCTTTAGTTCACTTCCAAAACTGACAAGTCATATGTTTCACTTTTCAAGGCCTCGAATATCTCCTTCGCATTGTCAAATTACCTTAAATAATTTTCCAATGAAACCAAAGACATCTGTACATCTAACTTTGTTTTGTTTATCTCTTCTTTCTCCTTTTACAAAAGAACTTTATTTAATAATTTATTTTCAGAAGCTCTCAGGCTTTAATCTTTTTCTTTAAAAGCACTTGACATATCTACCAGATCCTCCTTCTCCTTCTCACCCAGTGTCCTCGACAAAATTTCCAACTCATGCTCCCTTTCCAGGAGTTGCTCCTCTCGTTGTGTAAGATCTACTTCCTTCAATTCCCAAGCCCATCTCTTCATCCCAATTTCATTCTCAACCAATTTGAGCTGAATTTGTAGTTCAGCTTCAAAATTAGTCTTTCTTGCTCCAAGTTCAGCTTCCTGAACAGCTGTAACTTTCTGTGTTTCATCCTACATATTCTATCAAAAATTAAAGAAACAAAAACATAAAGAATAACTTCACTGGTTGAAATGTAGAGAAAATAGAGAGAGATAGAGAGAAAGAAGCTACAGATTCTCGATCAGCAAGTATCACTTGGAAATCAAGCAATTCCTGTTCTTTCTTGTTCAGCTCAGATTCTCGTTTATTTAGTGCCTGTATTCACAAAATGTAAATGCATCAAGCAGGTGGATTATGATCGCACATACAGAATATGAAACTGCAAAGTAACACCTAGTGTGTTGCTTACATGGTCCTATTTTTGCACAACATACCTCTTCATGATCACAACATGAAGATAAAAAATATATACACAAAAAAGATCACAACATGAAGAGTTTCATGCATCAGCAACATTTGATCACTGAGATTTAAGATTTCTTTGTTTTTCTAGGTTTTCTTTTTGGCCACGCATGCTAAATAAAATTAAAGATGGTTGATTATTTTATTGTATAAGCATTATTGATTTTTTGGAGCTTCTTGACACATTTTTCAGGGCTAAGGTGCAGGTGTATGTGAAGGCTCCATTCGTGGGCAATTGATGTATTCTAGTACTTGACTTTTGTCTGCCTTAGGGATGCTTTTGCTCGTTTAAGTAAGTTTATTAATCATGACTGACATCATGTCCGCACCTGTTGACCCACCCATGAACTTGGTAAGTCTAATTCCTTCAATTTCGTAGTACTTCACAACATCCTCTGCAGTTTCACTGATATTTTATGCCGGCACTATGCACAATTAAATCTTTGTCTATTTTACACTAGTTAGAATGTAGAATATATGGTTCACCTAACAATTTTGTAGGCCATCATAGTTCATAGACAAAACAATTTATATTTAGATGTGCCGTTTCAGAAATGGGGGTCAGTGGTACAGATTTTCACGACTGACTTCTATGGTTTGGTTTCCATTGCAACATCTTTAATGTAGAGTTCCAGACAAAGACAACGGATTAATGTTACTATTTTACATAATTAATGTACCAATAAAATTTTAAGGATATAAACTTCACAACTAATAATGCATTCAATACTATGCTGCTATTCATTAATTGCCGGTTAGATAACAAACGTGAAGCCTTTATAAATCCAAATGTTATGATACTGGAAAAGCATGTAATTTATTTTTGCCTAGGTTGTCAATGGAATTATGGAAATAGGTACAACAACAGCAGTGGATGAAGATGTTTAGCATCTGATTTTCTTTCTTTCAATTATCTTTTTCAAACTTCTGTGGGTAAATTTTATTTTCTTGCAAGCACAGGTCATGAAATTGAATATTCCGAGGATGAAAAGAAGAAAAAGCTTGGATTGTAATATCCTGAAATTTCAAAAACTATGGTCAAAATATTATATGAATTATTCTTGGATAACTATTGATGTGAGTATGAGAGATTTGATAGTCTATATTTAAATTATTTGGGTGAAATATTAATTAGAGACCTTACAAAAATGTTTGAGGAGAAATGATCATATTGCCCTTCCCTTAAAATAGAAATTACAAAAATGCCCTTAGATATTTTGGTAAGATATTTTAAGGTGAAAATTACAAAAATACCCTTGGATATTTTGAAAAATTATAGTCATGTCCCTAGAGTGACAAATTACCATAATACCCTTGAGGCTAAAATTACCAAGACACCCTTAAATACTTTGTGAAAACCTGATGAAATTACAAAGTATCCTTTGATGGAAAATTAACAAAATACTTTGTGACAGAAAGTCTCAGAATAGAATTTCTATGAATTTTATACGGTGATAACTTTGAAATTCTATTCAGGAAAATTTAGGTAGCAGAAAAGTATTGAAACATGATAAGTAGAATCTGGGGAATTTTCTTTTAATTGTAGGATGTATAGACTTATTCAAAGAGATGATTTAGTAATTTTGATGGTTAAAAGTAGTATGGACCAATCAGAATTAAGGTAAGAGCAGTCTTGTATGTAAAGTCTGTGTGGCACTCTGTACAGATTGCTTGTGAGCAATTTATACTGTAGTTGAAGTCCGTTTCTGGAAAACTCTAGAGTTATATTATTTAATATTATCCTTTAGGTAGAAGAGTTCGAGTTAAACTTGAACTCCTCCTATGAATGTCATGTGTAAAGCTAAGTTCAAATTGATATTTACTTCTTCCTATAAAAGACCATGTGTGAAGATGAATTCGAATTGAATTTTACTTCTTTCCAATGAATGCCATGTGTGAAGCTATCTTTAAATTGAATTCTTCTTCTTCATAAAAGGTGACATGTGGATACAAGGAGAACCACATAATTTTCTTCTCTTTAAGAAAATGAAAACATGATAAATAGAAAAATATCTTAAGCTTCATAAATTAAAATGATAAGATACAATCATGAAGGCTTAAGAAACATCTAGTCACTTGTAAGCCACCATTGATGAAGGGATAAGAAGCCATCATGCTTTGGGAATTATTTATACAAAGTAGTATGGGACAGTCAGAATTAAAATAAAGAACAACTTTATATGTAAAGTCTATATAACATTCTGTATAGACTACTTATGGGCAAATTATATTGTAATTAAAATTAGTCTCTAGAAAACTTTAGAATTACATTATTCAATATTATCTTTAGGTAGAAGAATTCAAATGGAACTTGACTTCCTCATAGAAAATGCCAAGTATAAGGTAAAAATAAAATTAGATTATTTTTCTTCATTTGCAAAATAACGTGATATATGTATAAATGAAAGGAAAATAAAAATCTCCATTGGCCTAGACATTGTCCACGTGAAAAGCAAGGAAGATGGGAGAAGATTCATGAATTTGGACAAGTGTAAGGCCACTTGTAAAATGGTGGAACTTGTAAAGGAAATCATTAAAGCTTAGGAGATATTTTCACAAAGTAAAAGAATAAGGATGAATTTAGTTAGAATCTAATGGAATGAAGGGAAACTAAGTTAAGATGGAACTAAATGAAGGACATTAGTTAAGAAGGGCAAAAATGTCCTTGAATATTAAATCATTTCCTAAACACTATATAAAGGGGGGAGGGGGACCTAAAATACAAGTCATTTTCCAAGCTTCCTCTACATAACCTTCACATGAATATCCTCCCTCATATCACTCTCATCCTTTCATTTTCCAAACTAAGATTTAGGAAGAAGTTTGACAAGCTTTATAAGAAGAAAACAAGGTATGTATAGGGAAGTTTTATGATAAAGATAGTTTAAGTGTTGTTTATGACAAAGATAGTTTAAAAGTTGTTTGTTTTTGAATAAGTTCTTGAAATCTTGTGTAGTATGACTTGTATCTGAGAAATTGTTGAGCTTGAGTTATAATTACATGATTAAGTGTTTAAATAAAATTTCATGTGTTGCTGAGTGTTTCTATGAATTTCTCTAAATTCCATGTGTTGTTGAGTGTTTCCATAAATCTCTGTACTTGAATGATATGCTAAGATTCTGTACATGAATATTAAGCTGAGTTTTGTACTTGATTTATGTTGAATTTTTTAGTAAAATAAATGAGACAGTGATTGAAGAACTGATGTTGAAAATAAATATAAATTGATAAAAGGAAAAGAGTTATGAATTAAGAAAATCAGTTTCATGTGTCTCATGTGCATAAGAGTTGCCTCACAAAGGATGTGTATATAAGAGCTACCTCAGAGAGGAGGTATATATAAGAGTTGTCTCAAAGAGGAGGTGTGTCAGATAACTGTAGGAACTGAGTTCGAGCGTTCAGATAAGAGAAGTCTGAGCTGGGGGGTGACTTGGCAGTGGGGAAATCACGTCACCCATGATGATCACATGAGTGTGGGTGAGAATCCTATTACAACACTGTGAGACCCTAACTGATCGTTTCAGTTCTATGCCACTGGGATGAGGCTATCTTGACTATTGGTACCAAATAATAAGAGTCTAAAAGAATCATGCATCTTTAAGGATGTTGTTATTTACATATGAATATATTTTATTTGCTTAAATTATGTTTATCATAAACTTACCCTGTATTTTTGTGTCTGTGGTTGACACCTGCTATGACCCTGATTTTATTTGGGTGAGCAGACGAACAGTAAAGAAGGATTGGCAAGCTGTTTTTGATGGAAGACTTTGTTGAAGATGTTTTGATTGAAGATGTTTTGTTGTAATAAATATTTTAGATATGTGTACTATGTAATAGATTCTGTATCAGTTTGTATTATATTTTACAGTATATTTTAGTTATAAATGAACCAGACGTATAAATCTTTTGAATATTAGTTAATAGTGACCTTGGTTCAGTAATTTTTAACAAATTGACAAAGTGATTTTTATTAAAAATCAATAATAACAAGATGGTAAATTGAGCATTACATGGATCGTTCAAGAAGGTGGCAATCAGCGCCTCTTCTAAGTTCAAGCATTCCTTTGCCAAGAGGGGGAAGACGCACAACAGGGTTATGTCTCTTTCTATTGAGGATGATCTTGATGCAAAAGAGTTGCAAGCAGTTGATGCTTTTCGCCAAGCACTCATCTTGGAAGAGCTATTGCCCTCAAAACATGATGATCATCATATGATGCTAAGGTAGCCTTGGGACATAGTTTCTTCTTCAGTGGTTTATTTATTTATTACTAGTTGTAGTATGATTAACCTAACTTTGTGTTAATGCCTTAGTTTCACAGTTTTGATACTTTCCCTATAATTTAATTGTATGATGATCCAGATTTTTGAGAGTTTGACATTGAGAAAACAAAACAAATGTGGACAAATATGCTCAAGTGGAGGCAGTAATTTGGTTCTGACACTTTCATGGAGGTATTTCCGTGCAAAAATAGGAAAATCACTCTTAATGTTGTGATATTTTTTGTGTATAACTTTTTTTTTATCTATGTATCTAACATTGTTGCATAAATAAATATGTTTAAATTATGCATGAATGATCAGGGAAGGGTTTTGTACCCTATTATGTTTTTTATGCCAAAAATAAAGTGGAAATAAAAAATTGTTAAAAAAGGTTAGGAAGCTCTCACGGGAGGCAAAGATGGGTTTTACTTGTTTCAATATAGCGGTTGTAATGGTTATGATTTGCCATTATAGTAGATGTGATAGGCACCCTACAGTGTTTCTTGAAAATCAATGAACGCTTAATCAAATAAACCAAGAGGGGGGCTAAATTGGTTTAAACCACAAATTTAAAAATTTTACTTAAAATAATTTGCGGAATATGTAATATGGATTGTATCACTTAAAATATTTTAAAATCAGAATCTTTCTTCCAACCAAAATCACCCTTGGAATTCACGTAATGCCAAAAAATAAATCTTGTTGATAATTTCTTGATCATCTAAAAAACAAACAATAAGAAAAGAACAGAATTAGAATAAACAACTCAACGATCTATATTGGTTCACCTCTCAACCTTGGAGGCTACAACCAATTACTTCCAACCAACTCTTGGTTAGAGATTCCACTAAACAAATATTATTCTTTACAAGCTTTTTACAACAGATCTTCCTTGTCAAACTTAGACAAAGATACAAAATCTAAACCCTATAGATTTTAAGATCTAGAACCTAAGAACACTACTCAGTTATATCCTTAGAGAACCCTTCTCTAGATACAGCTTTAAAGAAACTAATTTATTTTAGAAATCAACACGAATAACTTAAACAAACAAAAGAACTAACACAGTCTTAGGTTCAAGAAAGATATTACCTCATGATCCTTTGCAAATGAATGAGATGAACACAAACAATCAAACAAAGTATGAATGCATGAAAGTAGAGAAATGATTTCTTGAAGACCTTTGTTTGAAAATCTTGCTTAAAACTTCATCAACAATAAATTCAGACTTTTGTGTTTGGATGAAGATTGTTTTTCACTCAGAATGAATTCTTTCTCAGATTCTAAAGCTTTAGGAGTATTGGGTATTTTGTGGAAATGATTTCTGGTAAGTTATAAATCAATAGACCCACAAGCTATTTATAGAAAAACATATTTAACATATTGTAATTGATTAAATCGCAAATGTAATCGATTAATTTATGAAATATAATCGATTAATACACCATTTAATCTATTAAACTGTTCTTAAGCTTTCTAGAAAATATTTATCAACATAATAATCGATTATATCATCAAGTAATCGATTAAAGCAGCAAGACATAGATGTTCAAAAAGCTTATGTAATCGATTACGATCCATGGTAATCGATTAAAGCAGCACAACATGTTTTTCCAAATATAGCCTATGTAATCGATTACAATAAATGGTAATCGATTAAAGCAGCAATGCATGGTTTTCATTTAACACTATGTAATCGATTACAAGAACACTGTAATCGATTAATGTGTTCTTCATGGCTTTTCCAGATTTAAAAACGAAAGCATGTAATGATTATAACATCGGGTAATCGATTAAAACAGTAAGTTTTTCATATTTCAAAAACTTCAATCATGAGAACATGAATTTTGAAAAACCATTTAACCATCTTAGTTTAACAATCAAAGATATGTATGCATGAGGATGGTGATGCAAATGCATGAAGGATCATAAGGAAATAACTTGAGCCACTTAGACAATTACAAATGTCATCAATGATTGGGCATGTAAAAAGCTGAAACTTCAAGCTATCCTTGCTTCAATCTTCTTGCAGCTTCCTTTAAATCGAACAATCTTCCCCTTTTTGGCTTTGAGCATGACAAATTTTAATTGTTCAATTGTCTATCTTTTGATTGCATTTGAGGGATGAAGGATAGGAAAATTTGAACTTGATAATTCTGAAATCAAAGTCAGCCTTTTTTGCAAGAACAAGCATAAGCATAATTCATTCCTTATAATTACTCCCCCTCACTTGGGCAGTTAGAGTTATTTCAGTTAATGAATTTCTCATTTCTCCCCCTATCATTATTACCTAATAACAATTATTTCTCCCCCTATTTGGCTTATCAAAGACAAAACAAATACTTATAAAGAGAATATTAAGAGGTGAGAAACAAAATATTCATTAATTCAAAGATGCATTACAATAATTGAGAGAATAGTAATGAAAACATGTTAAACATAGAACCCAGCAAATAGAAAGAAAACATAGCAATCTAAAAGATTTCAGAATCTTCAAGTACAAGCCTAGCCTCTATGTTTTCTAATCTAGATTTCATCTCTTCCATAGATGAATTGGTCTCAGCCCTGTGCTCATGATGCAGAGATAGTAGTGTATCCATCTTTTCAGTCATGAGTGATTCAGAAGGGCTATAGGATGATGGAGCAGAGTCTTCATCTTCTTCTTCTTCTTCTTCTGCAGCAGCTTCATCTTGATCACCAGCAGGAGGAATTTATTGACCATCTATTTTCCATCCATATGGGGTCTTGACCATCCCAAGCTTGTTAAGGTGTTTATCTTTGATGAGGCTGTTGCTAGAGTTTGTGTTGTCAACAACCTCATTGGATACATCTATTTTAAAGTAATCAATTAATCCGGACACCAAAACAACATAGGGAAATGGATAATTTACTAGTCTTTTGGATTTCAGCATGGTTTCCTCAAGGATGAGGATCCAGTTCATCTGAATAAAATTTTTGGTTCCATACACAAGCTGTATGTCATCATCTGTGTCTTGGGCATGATTAACGGACCTAGGAGTCAAGATGTAGGTGATGATGCAATAAAGAAGTCTATCTTCATGGGTCATAGGGCCAGTGCTAAGCCTTAGCTTCAGCCTCATTTGAGGATCAAGAAGCATACCTCTATAGGTATCCACTCTATTATAACCCCCAGCTTCTTCCTCAAATTTCCTTACACCACCAAAGGAAATCCCAGCCACTTCTTGCCAAACTTCAGGGGTTATTTCCATGGCTACCCCATTGACTTGATACAAGATAGTCCCATCCATTGAAGCCTTGGCACAGGTGTAAAACACCTTTACAAGTTCAGGGTAAAAAGTACCCTTCATTTCAACAAATTTTTTCAAACCCTATGCTTCAAGCTAAGTAGGAAAATGAAAGCCTTCTCTAGTGAACCAAGTAAGGTCAAGATGTTTGAGAGGGCATATAAACTTTGTAGCATTGAATTGAAGGTAGGTCATTTTGTCACACTCAGCAGGAAACCAATGACCTAACCTTGTAACTGCAGGGTTAGAAGTTTCAGCAACTTTTCTTTTAGAAGTTTTAACTCTCTTAGATGTGGACATGGTGATCACAGATGTAGACACTAAATGGCAGAGTATCTAGACTCAAAAAGAAGATAGAAAAGCACAACTGGGCTTAAAGAGAGAAGAATAGAATGGTGTGATTTTCCATTTCACCAAAAAGTTGTATTTATAGAAGTTTTTGGGCTCCAAAGTTTGAAATTTGAAAACGTCACTGCATTTCGAATTAACCCACTACCATAAAAGCTCAGAAGTGTCAAATTTTGAATTCGGTGGCAGTTGGACAGTTACAATTTTCAAAAAATCTTGTCAGATTTTGCAGTAACTCCATAAATAATCGATTATGAACTTCTGTAATCGATTAATTCGTAAGCAAAATTTGTTATGCAAGGGGCTGTAATCGATTAAAATGATGTGTAATCAATTAAAACAGTGAGATTTATTTTATAAAGATGAAGTTTAATCGATTACAATATGTGGTAATCGATTATTTCAGTGAAATTCATTTTAGGAAGATGATGTGTAATTGATTACAACATGTGGTGATCGATTATTCCAGTCAAATTTCATTTCTGAAAAGATTTTTAAACATGTGTAATTGATTAACTCGAGGTGTAATCAATTATTCCAGTGAACTTTGGCTTTTTGAAATTATTTCAAAAGTAGAATAATCGATTATTTCGCTTCAGTAATCGATTACTTGAGTACAAAATTCACTGTAAAATCCTTTTAAAGTCAATTTAATCGATTATTCTGATGCGTAATCGATTATTACAGAGAATTTATTAGCATGACAGTATTTATGCAGCAATTTTGAATTTGTATTTAAATGAAATGAATGGCTAATGAATGATATTATTTCATGTAAATATGCACATAAACAGCATGCTAACACACACACACACACACACACACACACTAGATTCATCTAGAATTCCTAGCATGTTTCTAAGAGTGAAGAATCTATTTCTATCCAAGGGTTTTGTAAAAATACCAGTTAATTGATTGTTAGTATCAACAAATTCAATTTTGATGTTACCCTTTTGGATATGATCTCTGATGAAGTAGTGTCTTATTTCAATGTGTTTTGTCCTTAAGTGCATGATAGGATTTTTGGATATGTTGATTGCACTTGTGTTGTCACATAGCAAGGGAATCTTCTGTATTTCAACACCAAAGTCTTGAAGTTATTGCTTCAACCAAAGCCTTTGTGCACAACAGCTTCCGGCAAAGATGCATTCAGCTTCAGAAGTAGATAGGGCAACACATGATTGCTTCTTGCAGTGCCAAGAGATCAAAGAGCTTCCTGTAAAATATAGGAACACTTCACACTTAACCAAGAGGGGGGGGGGGTAAATTGGTTAGGCTTGGTAATTTAAAACATTTATTAAACAAAATCAGATTTTTTTTCCCTTAATGGATCTTTATCACTTTAGTAACCAAGAACCTTTATCCAAAGATCAACCCAAGAGATGTAATGCTTCAAGAACCAAGAGTAAACAAGAATTCACAAAGGAGACAATTAAATATGCAGAAGTAAATGAACACACAAGAATTATACTGGTTCACTTCAAACACTATGAAGCTACATCCAGTTTTCTT
>PYAF01000691.1:132243-143115 GCA_007407185.1 Glycine tomentella | reverse complement strand
CCCACGCGACTCACTTGGACTCCCACGCTACCCACTTGGGATGGCAGACAGAAAATGCCATTTCTAAGCCACTTCCCACGCTACTCACTTGGACTCCCACGCTACCCACTTGGGATGCCAGACAGCATTGGCATTCTTATACATCCGGCGCGGGTCGCGCTGCACTTCACGTGGGTCGCGCCGCAGGCCAGAATAGCCTATTTCCACTCTTTCTCAAGCGTTTAAGCCTCCTTTCAAGGGATTCCAAGGCCTAATAATATCTCCTCATTTATAAGCTTAATCCTAAGCTTAACACGTGCTTAAACATATGTTTAAAAAAATTCAAGATATTACAATTGGTTTAAACCAGAAATTTAAAAAATTTACTTAAAACAATTTGCGGAATATGTAATTGGATCGTATCACTTAAAATCTTTTAAAATCAAAATCTTTCTTCCAACCAAAATCACCCTTGGAATTCAAGTAATGCTAGAAAATAAATCTTGTTGATAATTTCTTGATCACCCAAAAAACAAACAATGAGAAAAGAACATAATTAGAATAAAGAACTCAACGATCTATACTGTTTCACCTCTCAACCTTGGAGGCTACAACCAGTTACTTCCAACCAACTCTTGGTTAGAGATTCCACTAAACAAATATTATTCTTTACAAGCTTTTTACAACAGATCTTCCTTATCAAACCTAGACAAAGATACAAAATCTAAACCCTATAGATTTTAAGATCTAGAACCTGAGAACACTACTCAATTCTACCCTCTAGAGAACCCTTTTCTAGATACAACTTTAAAGAGACTAATTTGTTTTAGAAATCAACACAAAAAACTTAAACAAACAAAATAACTAACACAATCTTAGGTTCAAGAAAGATATCACCTCATGATCCTTTGTAAATGAATGAGATGAACACAAACAATCAAACAAAGTTTGAATGCATGAAAGTAGAGAAATGCTTTCTTGAAGACCTTTGTTTGAAAATCTTGCTTAAAACTTCATCAACAATAAATTAACACTTTTGTGTTTGGATGAAGATTATTTTTTTAAAATGTTATTAAGCTTTCTGGAAAACATTTATCAACAAAATAATCGATTATATCGTCAAGTAATCAATTAAAGCAGGAAGACATAGATGTTCAAAAAGCTTATGTAATTGATTACGATCCATGGTAATCGATTAAAGCAACACAACATGTTTTTCCAGATATATCCTATGTAATCGATTACAATAAATGGTAATCGATTAAAGCAGCAATGCATGGTTTTCATTTAACACTATGTAATCGATTACAAGAACACTGTAATCGATTAATGTGTTCTTCATGGCTTTTCCAGATTTAAAAACGAAAGCATGTAATCGATTACAACATCAGGTAATCGATTAAAATAGTAAGTTTTTCATATTTCAAAAACTTCAACTATGAGAACACGAATTTTCAAAAACCATTTAACATCTTAGTTTAACAACCAAAGATATGTATGCATGAGGATGATGATGCAAATGCATGAAGGATCATAAGGAAATAACTTGAGCCACTTAGACAATTACAAATGCCATCAATGATTGGGCATGTAAAAAGCTAAAACTTCAAGCTGTCCTTGCTTCAATCTTTTTGCAGCTTCCTTTAAATCCAACATTTCTCTGATGCACTCCACTCTGCTTTTGCTTCATGGCATGTAATTGACTGTTTGACTATTTTGATTTAGTGTATATTGATAAAGTAAAATGAAAGCATTTCTTTTGTGTACTGAAAATGAAATTGTTCCCTTCTTTCCACTGTATTGAGGTAAAAGATATGAGAAATCTATCTTTTATATAGTTCTTTCTGTTTGTCATATATTTAATCAACATTTTCTGAAGTGCAGTGTTGATAACCATTGATTTAAACTTAATGACTTCGATTGTTTTAAATTTCCAGCAATTGGATAGCAACTATGGATTTTTAAGAACTCATTCATATCAATAATCTTACAAATGTTTCTTTCAGAGTTTTTGAAGGGAGTGAAAGGTGTTTTTGTTTATCGGTAGTTCTTTAAGTGTAATCTTTTGGGTTTACTATTTTTCATTTTTCATTTTTTTCTTTTTTTCTATTTTTATTTTCTATATTTATAAAAAAATTATTTCCTTTATATTTATTGTTTGAAGGGAATAATTTTAACAATTGAAGTCTGGAAGATGGCATAGTGAACCCATCAACTATTATTATTTTTTGGGCCTGCTCTAATGAATTGTCTTAAATATTTTTTTATTTTATTTTTGTAAATAACATGCTATTTAAATTAAATTCTTTGAAAGGTTTAATTTTATAATTTGATGTTGCTAACATTTGTGGGTTTGTAATTTTGATATGAATGGGTGCGGGTGACTTAGAATATTGGCAGATTTTGTTATCCTATATCTATATTTTTTGGCGAATTTGAGTTTTTTTTTATCAAAAAAATAAAAATACTATTTTTGGCCAGAAAAAAAAGAAAAATGCACTTTGTGGCGGTTTCTAAACCGCTAGAAATAGAAACCGTGAAAAAAAAGTGAAAATAAATCTTGTTAGCCACCACAATTTTTCTGGCATTACCAACGTTCCTTTAAAAGTCGTCACAATTTTTTTTGACATCGTTACTTCTGACGATCAATCTTGACCATTAGAAATTAATTTTGTGAAATGTATTTTTTAGCCGCCACAAAGCATCTCCATTATTTTGTGGACATCAGCTTGAGGGGTTGATTCCCTTTTTAAGGCACCAAGAGCATGAAAGTAACATAAAATATTCTTCAGGATTTTATTCCTAGAATAATAACTTTTAGTGTTGTGGTATTGTTACACAACGTTTTTTCATGAGGTCACTCACTAAAGTACAGGATGCACAAAATAAATTATATATATACTTCCGTAATAGAAACATGGTAGAACGTTTTCTTAACCTCATTAAATATTTGGTCAATTATATATATTTTATTAATTTCTATTTACTAGGTGCAAAGAAGAATGATATGGCTCCGGATTTCCTAGCTTCCACACTCTCAACTCTTGGCCAAAGGCAACAGAATCCTCACAAAATAAGTTGTTCTAAACCCTGTGATCATTTTGAGACCTAACTCTTGAACCATAAACTTACTACATTATGTAATACATATTTTATCTTTCAGTCTTGTATATCTTCTCTCCTTTTATGTTGGTTGGCGCTACTTCTAAGTTCTAATGGAGATGATTTGTTGTGGACTAGGCATATTTTAAACTTTGAATAGTTATCGATCTTCCAACTTTGTGTTAGGTAATTTTTCATTACTTCCCGGTTTGATGGCAGCTTTACAACACTGTTACTCTAATTCATTTTGCATCAATATTTCAATTTCCCGTAAGAAGAAACTAAATTCTGGCTAAAACCCAAGCAATCAAGCATGATCTTTGTGTAGCTCAAGAGAAAAATACAGAACATCATGTGAATAGCAAAAGACTTAGTAACTTATTTTGTTATAAAAGAGGTAACTGCAAAAAAAAATTATATAATTGTGAAAGCTGAATAAAAGTTACTAATAAAGCACTTACTGGAATTAGACTAATATCTCCAATTGCAAAAATGTTGTCCCTGCCCTTGACTCTTAATTTTACATCTACCTTGATGTTTCCTTGACCATCTAAGTCATTCTTTACCACAATTTCCTTAAGCCATGCTGAAGTAAGTGGTTTCCCTATACATAAGAAATGACAATCTAGCTTGTACGGTCATTCCCTCCCTTCCAATTATAATTAAAGCTTTTCTCTTACTAATATATATAATTAACTATATGAATTTAAGTAAGATTAACTATGTTAATTTTAGTCTTTAAATTTTTTAATTTTAGTTCCTAAATTAAAGTTTGACTAATTAAGATTTTTTAATTTCTTTTTTGTTAAAGGTTTGTATTCTCTGATCAAGGTTTCTAAACTTTTAAAAAAAATCAATTTTTAATTTATGAAATCTTATTAAATAATTAAAATAATGAAATTTAAACTTTTATTTAAATAATTAAAATCAAAATTTAAAAAAGTTTAAGAAATATTTCTAGAATATTTATAAACTATTGTAGAATATTTCTATCTAATCAGTAGCATCCCCCAATACCTTTTGGCTACATTTTCTTATACATGTGGAGAAAGAGATGAGGCACTTTGGATGTTATGCACTACACAGTGTCTTAGAAACAATCTGTTTCATCAGATGAACATCGCTTGCTATTTAGTATTTCATGGTTAATAAATTTGAGCAAACTTTATTTTTATCATATCTATGTTTCACCTATATTTTATAGTAATATGCGTTTAAAGATAAAGGCCGTAGGAATAGAACAAGTGTTTTCTCGAGGATCAATGATAGGGATCATGATCGTGAGGACTCGAGGACACTAAAATATCTATTACCTGAAATGAGTTCCTAGTCTTGAATCACCAGAAAGGACATTGGTGATCTAAAAAAAAAAAAACTAGTACGACATCTTCTACTTGTATAGGTAGGGACCTCATGGAATGCAGGCATGGTGATGCCTTAGCTGATGTTGTGGGTGGATCTGTTGGAGAACAGATGTCGTCGAACTGACCCATCGAGAGACTCCACAATGATTCTTTAAAGTATCATTGGATTTGTAAAGTATCTAATCGTTTGGTAATGTGGATCATCCTAGACTTGAGGATCTCATCGAACACTATGTCCTATGGTTATACTTTGATTGTACAACTCTACCTGCCTGAATATGGGGAGAACAATGTACTATTTGGTATTACTTAAATACATTAGTGAAGATGGACATGCCGAAAGGACTCATAGTCCCCACAAGGGATTATTCGTTCACAAAACCGGTGGGGCTTGGGTGACTTCTAGTTGACTTGGGAATCTATGCATAGTAAGAGATCATGAGGCGTCATGATCTGTCTTAAAGTGAATAAAAGAAGATTCTTAGTTTCGTAAAAAGCTATATTTAGTCAACTAAGAGAGATAATACTCCATCCTTGCTCTCGACTAAATGTGAATGACGATATGAGGGATAGTGCCAGCACAATATCCAAATCAAAAAGTTAGATCACTTGATCAACTCAATTAGTTCTGGGGTCGCAGAGCATTGCTAATGTCTTATTTGGTCATTAAATGAATTGGACCCGTTAAAGGAGTTTACTTGGTCCAAGTTTATTTATGTTGTGACTAATTGAGCCCAATGGGTCACACACAAAAGGTTCTTGATTGCTTATAACTAGCAAGTTTGGGCCAATAATAGTTATTGGACTTTTTCAAGACTAAAGGTGTAATTGGGTTGGAGTTGGACTTGGGCTATTAGTGAGAAATTAGTTTTTACACTAATAGGCCCAAATGTATTAAAAGGCCTAATAGGGTCTTGGGCCATGAGTCTTAGTAAGTCAAGAAGTTGACTTGACCAAAATGAGTTTTGAATTTGAGTTTTGAATTTTGAAATTTGAATTTGAATTAAAATTTAAATTATGAACTAGGACAAAGACTGAATTTAAATTTGAATTTTTGAATTCAAGAGGTTAGGTTGTAAGGATATTGTGAATTATCCAAAACTATATCCAATGAAGATTGGATAATTTTTCTTCCAACAACTTTTTTATTTGAATTACTAATTTAAATAAAATAGATAAAGTAACAACCAAAGGGATATACGATGATGAAAGGTTGAATTTTGAATTTATAGATCCTTGGGCTGATTTTGAGTGATTGAGTTAGGATTCTAATCCTAATAAGATTACAAGATAATATGCTCCTAGGATAAATAACACTCCACTCTTATGTTATGTAAAAAAATCTCTTTCAAGAACCAAAGTTCTTATTTTTCTTTCTTCTTCATCATCTTCTCTCCTCCATTGTTACAAGCTTATGTAACCTCACGACACCATCTTTTGTCTTGAGAAATAAACCAAAAACTTGAAGCTTTCACCTCGCCATTGCCTAGCAAACAACCAAGTAAAGGAGGATCAAGAAAGAGAATGAGTTATCTCAAGCATTCAAGGCACAATCGTGTGGATCACCATTGGAGGGCATCATCCTTTTGAAGCCTTTCAAGCGATCAAAAAGGTGTTTCTAAAACCCCTAGCGTTTTAATGAGTAGATTCTAAACAAATTTCATGAGGACCATAAGGAGATACAGGTTCTGCATCGAAGAATAAAATAGAAAATTTTGTTTTTCACCCTCATGAACATCTTCCATAAAAGTCATGGAATGTGCATACTTACTTTCACATGGTATCAGAGCCTTGTTCGTTACGATAAGCACATGGGGTTTTACTAATGAATTTTCAAAAAAAAAATGTTTTAAAATCTATAATTTTTTCTTGAACAAGATTTTTTAAATTCTAAATCTTTATAAAAGATTTTTCTTTTGCAATAAAGTTTTAATCTTTTATGTTAAAAACACCACCTTGTGGGGACAAGGGTTGCAACCAGAAGAGTCTTTTAAATTTTAATTCTTTTAATTCTTTTAATTCTGAAATTTTAATTTTAATTTTGGTAAATGGGATTGAATTTGTCCCGATTTAAATTTTAAGATTTTTGGATGTAAAATTGTAATCTATGGAGATCAAGCCTGTTCAACCAAGAAGATGGATCGACCATGGACTAGATGTCATGGAGGTGGTTCGACCATGTTGATGGACAGGGACGAGTTTGATGAAGATTTAGATACGAGGCTTCAAGATGCTTTGGATGGAAAATCAGAAGGCACCATGATCATCCACCATTTATTTGAATTTCGAAAATTGCATGTTTTAATTTTTGAATTTCAAATTTCAAATTTTGAAATCGCGAATAGTATGCATGTTTGTAATTCAACGCGATAACTCAACAACGGGTATGCATGATAAAACAAGCCATTTAAAAGGAACAATGTCATAGTTAGCTTTGTATGTTTAATTATGTATGCAAGATAATAATTAAAGATGAGACCAAAAATGAACCCTTGAAAAAAAATTGTGTAGCGCGTTTGATTGCCTCCCATCATCGGTGGAACTTAAACCCCTTCTACATGATAGTGTTCTCTAGCTCAGCTAAGACCTATCATTTTGTCGGGTAACGGTGCCATCTGAAGTGTACGACACTTAGGATGGTGGTTTGTGCTAGAACAAATGTATAGTTTGCAGGCTCAGTGTTAGACTATTGGCAAGCGTACATATGTCGTTGCAGGTTACAAAATTTATAATTATTCGTCTCCATAAGGATTTGAGCTACTCAGTTATTTTAAATAAAAGTAACAACTTAATAGTTTATGTACAACAAGTATAAGCGAATTTTCATGAGTTTGTGAAAATAACGAAATTATGGATTCAAAGAAATTACGGAAATACAAAAATCTATGGAAACTATTAAATTGAATTTAATTTATTGAAGAGAACGTAGGATTGGTTTTCATCATTCATACCCTCGGTATTTAATCAATATTACCATGTATAAATTATTTTCTATCATTACTGATGCACACATTAATTTACCCCGAATCGATCTCTCGCATTCGAGAATCCTAACGATATTTATTGAATATTTATAATCATAATCTCATGCTATTTGCAATCTAACCGTTATGCTCTATTCCTAGCAACGTAACATAAATAGTAAAATCATTCAGTTCAAATCCTAAGGGCACTTTCCAGTCAAGCTTAGAATCTAATTTCATGAAACTAGTAATCAAGTAAAATCAAGCATGAACAAAATGAAATCACCAGAATGAGTAGAAAAGATTTATACATATATCAAATATTAAAAGAAATACATAAGGATACAAAGATTACATCCAATCCTTAGGAGAAACTAACCGATCATGGTGTAGAGCAAGAGATCAACAGAAGACATGACGAAGGTGGCAATCCTCGGCCCGTTTCTGTAGAGTTTTCACTCATTTTCTCTCTTCTCCCACCTCTCTCTAAGCCTCCTTGGCTGCTAGTTTCGTTCTCCCTCTCCAATTATTTTTTTAATATTCATGGCTGCTCAAGTGAACTCGCCCAGGCGAGTTATTTGTTCATGTTTTACTCGCTTGGGCGAGTTAAAACTTAATACTGAAGGAATCCATTGGCCCAGGTGAGTTAATGCTTAGCCTTGAAGAAAGGTCATTAGCCCATGCGAGCTTGGGCAAATTTGATGTTCAAAAATTTCCAATTTTGACCTTTTTGCCCTTTTTATCTTGTCTTGATTGTTTTGGATGCCATGGATACATCTTGAAACATCAAAAGTGAATGGATTAATCTTCCAAAATGTAAACAACACATTTAAGTATGTACTAACTATAAAACAACTAGGATTAGGGCAAATTTATAAGCAAATCCACTAATATCAAAAGATAAGTGCCAACATTATAATCTCTTTATCAAAATTTATGAACATGTTTTGTAAAGAAAGAATTTTAAAAAATGATCAGAACAACATTTTTCAAAATCAGCAATGAGAAATGAAAGTACAAAATATGAGATTCATCAAACCAAATGAGATTAAGATTAATTTACATTTCATTTTTAAAGAACATCAAAGAAAAATAATTGATTGATCCAAACAGAGGAAACCCTCTCAAAGGTGTTTTAGTTCTCCCACAGGTAAGTGTTTCTTCTCAATTCCAACACGTATATGTCAGATCAATTTTGTAGTTCATTTCCCACCAAATCAAAGTACATAATTATCATGGATCTTTAGGACTTTTTTTAGGGTTGCGCCTGGATTTATAAGGAAATCTTGGTTTTTCTGGATATTCAAAGTTACCCTAAGAATATGAGAGCAAACAAAGATAAAACAAATTATCATCACTTCCTATTTCTTTTATTTTTCTACCAAGTTATCAACGTTTTTTATACCAACCTCCCAATCACCCAACTTACACACTTTGTACAATTTAGAACATATTTAATTTTTTTCACAAGGAATCTGTTCCTTTTTCTTTTCTTCTTTTTCTTTTTCTTTCTTTTCTTTTTTATAACTTTTATCCACATCTAAAACAAAGTATTTTTCATCACTTTAGCCATCCAAATGATAGAAATTTCCAACAAAAAATCCCTTTTGCTCTCCTAACCTTTAGGTAAGGTAGGAAATTCTTAACCTAGGTTAGTGTTCCAACAAAATCATAAGTGTTTTGGCTCAAAAGGGCTAGCAAATGGTAAATCATTGTATATTGGGATAGCTTTTTGGCCAATGGCTTTAAAATGTTCAAGAAAAAAAAGGCCTAAATCATATCCATGCATCTTATGTTATGAAAATTAAAAGTTTATGCAAAATCAACTATAGAACATATCAGTGAGGACACTCAATATAAATTCTGTGGGTACACACAGTTAAGTTTAAGGCTTATTTTCATGTTCAAATCAAGTCAGTGTTTCAAAAGATGTTCTTTATTAACTCCATCTAAAATCCTTTGCCTTCATTTGTTATTTGGAAAACCATTCTTGTTTTCACTCTCAAAGTTTCCAAAAATAATTTTGTTTGTGTTCTGATCCAATTTCAAAAGCAAAAAATACTATTTGTTGATTCTTTCCAAAACTAAGTCCAAAAAAGATTTATACATATTCTACAACTTTTTTAATAGAACAAAATTTAATAAAAAAATGTGTTCTTCCAAAAAGAGGGAACCCTCTGTGTACACCATCAGAGTTGCGCATAACCAAATAAAAATCATAAACATGCGTAATTATCTGTGCAAAAAGTAAATAAGGAAATAAAGCTGCTTCAACATCAGCCACTCGAATTTTCTATATCCCTTTTTATTTCTAATCAAACGAATGACATCTTTGTAATGCCTCAAATTTACTATCTTGTATTTTGTTGATTTTTGATGAAAATTCTTTTCGATTTGCTTAAAAATACCAAATCACAAATTTCCATTACTGAATAATATTTATAAATCTGAAGTAATATATATAATAAGATTACAAAAGATTTTTCCTCACTGATTGATATTTATAAATCTGACATAATATAAAATAAAATACAGACTGATATCAGTTTTATTACATGGTACAAATCACCAAAATATTTCATTACAACAAAAATCTTCAACTAATCATATTTAACAAAGTCCTTTCCTCAGACATCATCTTGTCAATCCTTCTTTTATTGTTCATCTGCTCGCCCAATTAGATTGAGGTCATAGCAGGCGTCAACCACAGACACAAAACATAGGGTAAGTTTATGGTAAATATAATTTAAGCAACAAATTAGATTCAACATGCAGATAATAACATCTTCAAAATATAATGCATGCTTCTCTTTTTATATGATGCATGATTCTCTCAAATTCTTATCATTTGGTACCAACAGTCAAGATAGCCCCAGTCCAATGGTCTAGAACTTGCACGATCAGTCAAGGTGTCACAGTGGTGCAGAGGAAGGTCACCCACACTACATGTGATCATCATGGGTGGCGTGAGTTCCCCACTACCGAAGCACCCCCCAGCTCAGACCTCTCATCTGAACGCTCGTACTCAGTTCCTATAACTATCTGACACACCTCCTCTTGAGGTAATAACGCGAACTAACCCCGTCGGGCATATGCATATGAGACATCTAAGACTGATTCACTTTAAGATATAACTCTTTTCATCATCTCATATTTATTTTCAACATCAGTCTTTAATTTATATCTCACATACTTTACTCAGAAACTCAACATAAAGTATAGAACTCAACTTTATATTCATGTACAGAATCTCAGCATATTAGAGATTTATAGGAATACTCAACAACACATGAACTTCATGGAGATTTATAGAAACATTCAACAACACATGGAACTTAGAGAAATTCTTAGAAACTTTAAGCAACATATGAACTTCATGGAAATACTCAACACATAAACATTCAACCACTTATTCAAACAAAACAACACTTAAACTATCTTTATCATAAAGCTTCCCCATACAT
>PYAF01000691.1:116952-132143 GCA_007407185.1 Glycine tomentella | reverse complement strand
CAAACTTCCTCCTAAAGGCTTCCTAGCTTCCACGTGATTCTTCACTATGGTGTGGTTCTTTCCTTACTTGATTTAGACTTGAAAAATGAAAGGATGAGGGTGTTGAGAGGGAGAGAGTTCACGTGAGAGTGTAGAGAGGAAAGCTTGGAGAATGACTTGCATTTAGGTCCCCCTCCCCCCTTTATATAGCATTTGGAAAATAATTTAATATTCATGGACGTATTTGCCCTTTCTAACTAAATGACCTTCATTTAGTTTCATTCTAACCAAATTACCTCTTGTTCCATTGAATTGTAACTAAGTTAATGATGACTTTTTTACTTTTATGAGAAAAATCTTCTTAAGCTTAACATACACCATACAAGTGTCATGCCACTTGTTTCCATCATGTGGCTTTGCTTTCCAAGTGGCTTATCATGAAGATTCTACTCCCTTCTACTCCTTCATTCACGTGGTTTACAAGTTTAAGGAGAAGGAAAACAAGCGTCCCACTTAGTTGGCATGTCTTGGAACTTCTCCAATTTTTTATCACAAAACCTGTTTTAGTAAAATACTAATTTTGGATTCGTTAACTGTTGGATCTCCTTAAAATTTTAAAGGTACACTACTATCTCACATATGTAACTTTTGACAGTAGGGATTGTTGAAATAATATCTAGAGCTGTTTACGTGTTCTACCAAAGGAGACAATAGAAGATTTTTCTTCTCATCTTGTATACATGTCCCAAGTGTCCACCACTTGTCTCTTTCATGAAGCTTGCCTTTACAAGTGGCTTATTCATGAGTTTTCTTGCCCATTCTACATCCTTCTTCACGTGGACTTCAAGCTTAATGGGAAGAAAGACAAGTTTTTCTTCCTTTTATGCCATTAAATGTCATTTTGATGCTTTAAGAACAATCTAATTTCAATTATGGTTTTCCACATGGTAATTCCTTGTAGGAAGTCAATTTTAATTTGAATTCTTTCACCTAAAGGTAAAATAATAGAACTCTAGAGATCTCCAAAAATTATCTTTAGTTTCATTACAAATAACTTATAACCAATCTCTACAGAGTACTATACAGACTTCAAGCACAAGATTTTTCTTATCTTAATTTCAATTGGTCTATTTTTCTTCTGACCATTAAAATTACTAAACCATTTTATTAGATAAATCTAAACATCCTACAATTGAGAGAAAATTCCACAGATTCTATTTCTCATTTTTCCATATTTTTCTGATGCCGGAATCCTTCTGAAGATAATTTTAAAATTGTCACCTTATAAAATTCATAGAAATTCTATTCTAAGGTTTCTTGTTACAAAATATCTTAATAATCTGCTATCTAGGAGTGCTCTGCACTTCTATCAAGTTTCCACAGAATTTCAAAGGGTATCTGGTCATTTCTGGCCTGAAGAGTATTATGGTAATTTGTCACTCTGGGGACGTGATTGTAATTATCCAAAATGTTCAAGGGTATTGTGTAATTTTCACCACAAAATATCTAGCCAAAATATCTAAGGGCATTTTCGTCATTTTCACCTTAAGGGCATTTCTGTAATTTCTGATTTAAGGAAAGGGTAATATGGTCACTTCTCTTCAAACATTTTCTTAATGTCTCTAATTGATATTTCACCCAAATAGATCATCAAATCTCTCATCACCTAATACTCACATCAATAGCTATGCAAGAATAATTGATATAATATTTTGACCATAGTTTTTGAATTTTCAGGGTGTTACAATCTTCTTCTGGAAATCCTAAAGAATATGTCACAGATTTTTGAATATCATGGTTGAGGAGCTCAGTCTCCTTCATTGAAGTCATCAATAGGATCTGCCATGTTCTCATCCTCATCTACTCTAAAAAATATGCCTGTCCCCAAGCCCTGCAATGGTAGCTCTAACAAAACAGATGATATATTCAAAAACATAATTCAGAAACCTAAAATATAAAATTCAAATAAAATTAAAGCAAAGTTTAGAAACATTGGGTTGCCTCCCAGGAGCGCTTCTTTAACGTCTTTTTAGCTGGACAAATTTGTTATGGCTCATGCTTCTAGCAATTGGACAATAGTGGTGAGCCAACGGCTTCTATGTTTACCTTCAAAATTTTCACCAGTTTCTTTTCTTCTTTAGACAGACTTGAATTACTTGTAACTGGTTCCTGTGAATTACCTGGAAGAAAAACATTTTTAAAATGTGGAGGTACTGCATTTACCTCCATTATTGATTATTGATTTTTCTTTTCCTTTAACAATTCTTCAAAGGAAGATTGTTAGTAAGGAATTTCCTTTTGAAAGCATCTAGCTGTTGGAGATAATCTGAGCTCTCATTTTCTTCACATTCACTCATCTCCTCAAATGCCTCAGTCAATATTTTCTCTGAACAATCTTTTCATTGAATTAACCTCTTGGAGTCAGAAATTACTTCATCTAAGACATCCACTCTAAAATACTTCCTTGGTTCTTTGGGTTAACCTGTGTGTTTGCTGAAAAAGGTCCATTTCTATGCTTAGACAATTGTTTTGCAAGCTATCCAACCTGAACTTAAAGATTTTTAATGGAAGCCTCATGTTCTTCTGATTTGTGATGGACATCTGCATAAACTGAGTTAGAGTATCTTCCATTTTTGAAATTCTATCAGGATGTTCTTGTTGTTGTTGTTGTGGATCCCTATTTAAAGAACTTGCAAAAGGGTTGTTAGAGGGACCTACAAAAGAAGAGTAAATGGGACCATAATATGCATTGTCATTTTGTTGCCTCCAGCCATAAGGCTGATTTGAACTTGGACCACTTTTGTAGCCTTGGTAATTTCCTTGGAAGTTCTGTTGAGGTCTGGTCTGATTCTGCAAATAATGAGCCTCCTCTTCTTGTTGGCATTCACCAGGTGCTGAACAGTGGCCATTCTGATGGTCACTGCCAAAGAAATCACATCTTTGAATTTGTTGAACTTGATGAACTTGGTATGTTTTCTGTGATCCAACTTACTGAAATTGTTGAGGAAGTTGGCCTATCTGTTTTGTTAAGACCTCTATTTGTTGAGTCAAGAGTTTATTTTGAGCTAGAATTTCATTTTGAGTATCTAGCTTCATTATACATTTCTTTTGAATCGAAGACCTATCATGATGAGACTGGTAATCACTAGTTATTATGGAGTCAATGATTACAATTGCTTCCTCCGGGCTCTTTGACATTATAGTACCTTCAGCTGAGGCATCAAAAATTATCTTTGTCTGAGGTCTCAAACCTCTATAGAAAATATGTAGTTATGCAACATCATCAAAGTTATGGTTTGGGCACCTCTGCAGTAAGGATTTGAATCTCTCCCATGTCTCACAGAGAGGTTCATCTGCTCCTTGGGAAAAAGTAGCAATCTCTGATTTGGCATTAATGAATCTTGACAGAGGAAAGAATCTAGCAATAATTTTTTCCTCCACTTCTTCCCAAGTACTGAGATTTTTGTTTGGTTGGGATTGGAGCCATGTCTTTGCCTTACCCATCAAGGAGAATGGAAAAGCTCTGAGATAGACAGCTTCAACATCTTTATCAAAAGCTCCCGTGGTACTGCACAGCTCCATGAAGGTAGAAAAATGAGTGTATGGATCTTCATGGTCCATCCCTACAAAGGGATGTGAGCCAATCAAACTGAGCAATATTGGCTTTAATTCCATAACTTTGTTACTGAAAGGAGGGATGACTATGTTGTTGTAATGTTTTGGTCCTTGTTGGTAAGCATACTCACAAAGAGTCCTCCTTGGTGGTCTATTCCCTTCTTCCTCTCTTTCAGCCATAATATCAATTACAGGTGGCTTTACTGGTGAAGGAGAATCAAATAGAAAAAGATTCACTCGGTGACTTATTAGTTGTTTGTTTCTTTTTCTTTTTGTTCTTCCTTTGCAGTCTTGGGGTAATTTCTGAATTAAATAGTGATTTATCTGCAAGAAATTTACCTCTCATAAAAGAAAAAGAACAACTACAATAACCTGTAAGTACCAAGGTTAGTGAAAATAAAATACGATAATTTATACAAAATCAAAATCAAGGTAATTAACTAAAGTAAAGAAAAGGTCTTGCCAAATTGACCATGAGTTTGTGAAAATAACAACATTACATATTTAAAGAAATTACGAAAATACAGAAATCTATGGAAACTGTTAAATTGAATTTAATTAATTGAAGAGAACATAGGATTGGTTTTCATCATTCATACCCTTGGTATTCAATCAATATTACCATGTATAAATCATTTTCTATCATTACTGATGCACACATTAATTCACCCCGAATCTATCCCTCGCATTTGAGAATCCTAAAAATATTTACCGAATATCGATCCCTCACATATGAAGTAAAAAACCCAGCATTACAATCATAATCTCATGCTCTATTCCTAGCAATGTAATGTAAAGAGTAAAATCATTCAGTTCAAATCCTAAGGGCACTTTCCAGTCAAGCTTAGAATCTAATTTCATGAAACTAGTGATCAAGTAGAATCAAACATTAAGAACAGAATGAAATCACCAGAATGAGTAGAAAAGATTCATGCATATATCAAATATTAAAAGAAATATATAAGGGTACAAAGATTACATCAAATCCTTAGGATAAACTAATCGATCATGGTGTAGAGTAAGAGATCAACAGAAGACATGACAAAGGTGGCGATCCCCGTCCCGTTTCTGCAGAGTTTCCACTCCTTTTCTCTCTTCTCTCACCTTTCTCTAAGCCTCCATGGCTGCTGGTTTCGTTCTCCGTCTCCAATGAATTATTTTCACCTTCATTTGCATGGATTTATATAGGAAATGGTGAGTTGCTCAAGTGAACTCGCTCAGGCGAGTTATTTGTTCATGTTTTACTTGGTTGGGCGAGTTAAAACTTAATACTGAAGGAAGCCATTCGCCCAAGCGAGTGTTTTGTGAATGTTTTGCTCGCTCAGGCGAGTTAATGCTTAGCCTTGAAGAAAGGTCATTAGCCAAGGCAAGCTTGGGCGAATGTGATCTTCAAAAATTTCCAATTTTGCCCTTTTTATCTTGTCTTGATTGTTTTGGATGCCACAGATACATCTTGAAACATCAAAAGTGAATGGATTAATCTTCCAAAATGTAAACAACACATTTAAGTATGTACTAACTATAAAACAACTAGGATTAGGGAAAATTTATAAGCAAATCCACTAATATAAAAAGATATGTGGCAACATTATAATCTCAGAAATAATTAAAATATGACACTTATCACTCAGCTAGGCCTATACATTTAGGGCAATGGTGCTAGGTTGTTACATAGTGATGTGACACTAAGTGACAAGGAGTTGTCAACCTATGATCTAAAAGAAGACATAGAAATGTTGTTGATTGGATCAACCTACTAGACAAATTAGTTTTGTAGGTTCAGCCAAAACTAATGAATTTAGTCATTATTTTAGCCTACTAAGGATACCCATAATGAAGGTTAGCCCTAAATCAATAACTGAGGATCATTGATTTTAGAAAAATAGTGGGAGGGCCATATACGTTTTAAAAGTCTCCGTATTTGGTTTTTAATTATCATGAAAATACTTAGGTGTGTTCATTCTTATTTTTAGCGATTTAGTTATGGTCGGTAATTTTAATTTACGCTCTATTCTAGATACTAAAAAGTTAACTGGACCAAATTTCACGGATTGGTATCAGAATGTAAAAATAGTTTTACATTATGAGAAGATAGCGTATGTCCTAGATGCTTCGCTTCCTGTTGCCCCTTTGGAAGGGCAAGATGGGCATGCTGAGTTTGATTGGCAAGCCCATAAACAGCACCTTGCGGACAATGAGTAGGCAATATGCATACTACTTACTTCTATGTCCATAGAGCTTCAACGTCAGCATGAGCATATAGATGCTCCCTCTATTATCTTGCATCTGCAAAAGCTTTATGATAAGCAAGGGAGGGCTGAGCTGTTTGAAACCTCCAAGGAGCTATTTGACTACAAGATGGTTGAGGGCACAGCTGTTGGACCGCATGTCATCAAGATGATTGGGATGATAAAGAAGCTTGCTTCTCTTGGCTTTAGCACGGACCATGAGATGAGTGTTGACTTAGTCTTGCAATCCTTGCCACCTTCCTTACAAGCTTTGTGGTCAACTTTTATATGAACAAAGTAGAGACAAAACTCCTTAAGTTGTTGAGTTCTTCTGACCACTGTTGAGGGTATTGTTAAGAAGAACAAGACCCAATCTCTCCTGATTGGTGGGCCCTCTAAAGCTAAGGGTAAGGGTAAGTCTGTAGTGATAGACAAGCTCAAGCCCAAGGCCCAGCCTAAGAAGAAGAAGGCCAAGGTAAAAGGAAAGGAGAAATCTAAGGATACTGCTGTTGATGTATGTTTCCATTGTCAAAAGGAAGGACATTGGAAGAGGAGATGCCCATTTTACCTTGGGAGCCTTAAGGGAAAGAAGCATAGTGATGTTTCTACCTTTGGTATGTTTACTATAGAAATTAATTTTTCAAGTGTTGATTCAACTGCATGGGCATGATTCAACTTCAAGTGTTGATTCAACTTCATTAGCTATAGGAGATGTGTACCTTGTTTTGCCTATGGGCCTTTCTTTTCATTTGAATAATTGTTTCTATGTTTCGTGTATTTTTCGAAACATTATTTCTATTTCTCGTTTAGAACAATTTGGTTTTCACTTTTAATAAAGGATGTCAAGTTTTCCATCATTATGAATGATCTTGTTTATACTTGTGCATCATGGGTGAATGGATTGTATGTTTTGGATCCAGATTTGAATAGTGACATTCTTAGCATTCAAGCTAAGAAGCCAAGGTTAGATAATCGATCCTATCTTTGGCATTTTAGGTTGGGACATATCAATGAGGCAAGATTGTTTAGACTCCATCAAGATGGTTATCTAGATTCCATGGATTTCGAATCCTATGGGCCTTGTGAATCTTGTTTGCTGGGTAAAATGATGAAGACTAAGATTAATAAACTTGCGAGTCAAAAAGCCAATGAGTTATTGGAACTCATTCATTCTGATTTTTGTGGGCCCATGTCAACCCAACCTAGAGGAGGATACTTCT
The DNA here is from genome assembly GCA_007407185.1 of Glycine tomentella. Taxonomy (NCBI): domain Eukaryota; kingdom Viridiplantae; phylum Streptophyta; class Magnoliopsida; order Fabales; family Fabaceae; genus Glycine; species Glycine tomentella. Next base: position 125,101 of record PYAF01000691.1, on the reverse strand, counting down.
AATTCATCACCTTCACTGATAAGTCCAGGTTCAAATATGTGTATCTTATGAGACACAAATCTGAGGCCTTTGAAAAGTTCAGAGTTTAGGAATGAAGTGGAGAAACAGCTTGACAATATGATTAAGACACTTCGATCGATAATATATGAGTAAAGAGTTTCAAGATTATCTAAGAGAGAATGAGATTCTCTCACAACTGATGAATCCTTACACACCACTTCAAAATGGTGTGTCTAAGAGGAGGAACCAAACCTTGCTAGACATTGTACGGTCTATGATGAGTGGTACGAAGCTCCCAAAATCATTTTGGGGGTTTGCCTTTGGTACGACAACAAACCTTCTTAATAGGGTTCCATCCAAATCTGTTCTGACTACTCCGTATCAAATATCGAGGGGCAGAAAGCCCAACTTGAGTTATATCAAGGTGTGCGGTTATCCAGCTTATGTCAAGACCCTAGCACCTGACAAGTTAGGGGCTAGGAGAACTTTGTACTACTTTTTAGGCTATCCCAAAGAAACTAAGGGATACTACTTTTACTGCCCTAAGGACCAAAAGGTATTTGTGTCCAAGAATGCTACCTTTCTTGAGGAGGATCTACTATCTCAAGCAGATAGTGGGAGTAAGGTAGAACTTGAAGAAATTCAAGACCTATAGGAACAAATAACAGAGCCCGAGTCTGTTGATCAAGCGATGCCTCAACTAGAGGTTGTAGACACCAGCCCCATAGGAGTGCTAGGGTTAGTCATCCACTTAAAAGGTACAAATTTGTGATTGAGAATATGCAAACCGTTGAGGATAATGAACCTACTTCGTAATCTGAGGTGGTCAACGCAGTTGACCCCTCAAAATGGCAAGAAGCCATGGAAAATGGCAAGAAGCCATGGAGTTTTAGATAGATTCGATGCATCAGAACAAGGTATGGACCTTGGATCCACCACATGAGGGAATAGTTCCTCTTGGGTGCAAGTAGGTCTTCAAGAGGAAGATTGATGTTAATGGAAACATCCACACCTATAAAGCTAGGTTGGTAGTGATGGGTTACCATCAAAGGCAAGGAATTGACTTTGAGGAAACCTTCTCGCATGTTGCCATCGTAAAATCTATTAGGATTATGCTAACTATAACTGCATATCATGATTATGAAGTTTGACAAATGGATGTCAAAACCGCCTTCTTGAATGGGTTCTTGAAGGAGGGAGTGTATATGACACAACCTGAAGGTTTTGAATCCAAAGGCTAAGAGCATATGGTATGCAAACTTCAAAAGTTAATTTATGGGCTTAGGCAAGCTTCCAGGAGCTGGAATCTTCATTTTGATGAAGTTGTTAGAGGTAACAACTTTATCAAGAATGAAGATGAATCATGTGTTTACAAGAAGGTTAGTGAGAGTGCTGCTGTTTTCCTTGTGCTATTTGTAAATGACATATTGCTCATTGAAAATGAGATTCCCATGTTGCAATCCATAAAGATTTGGTTGTCAGAGAACTTCTCCATGAAGGATATGGGAGAGGCAGCCTATATACTGGGTATCAAGATCTATAGAGATAGATCTAAGAGGTTGCTTGGATTATCCCAATCCACTTACATAGATAAGATGCTAAAAATGTTTAGCATGGATGGGTTGAAAATATGTTTTCTTCTTGTCAGTCATGGTACTCGCCCTTCTATGGTTATGTGTCCTAAGACACCGGTCGAAAAGAAATGCATAGAGAGGATTCCATATGCATCTGCATTTGGATCCATCATGTACGACATGCTATGTACAAGACCAAATGCCTCTTATGCTTTGAGCATTATAAGCCGATACCAAGCTGACCCTGGAGCCGTAAAAATGATCCTAAGGTACTTAAGAAGGAATAAGGATCCGTTTCTGGTTTATGGTGGCAGTGATGAGCTTAAAGTGAAGGGATTCACTGATGCTAGCTTCCAATGGGATAGAGATGACTATAAATCTTAGTCAGGTTTTGTCTACACCTTAAAGTACTTCAGAAGATGCTAAGGAGACAGTATGGATCAACAAGTTCATCAATGATCTCAGAGTGGTTCCTAGCATTATTGGTCTAATACCTATGTATTTTGACAACACCAGAGCGATAGCTCAGGGCAAGGAACCTCGGTCTCATCAAAGGTCCAAACATGTGCTCCGCAAGTATCATCTCATCCGAGAAATCATTGAAAGGCTAGAGATAAAGATGGACTATGTTCCCACTGACGATGTAGCATCCTCAATTTTTTTATTTTGAATTTGTTCAAATTATTTGTGTGATGATTAATACATGGTTATATGATGCAAATATTTGGTGTTATGAGGAAAATTATCACATATGGAACACATGTGATAGTAGTATGATACAAAAAAGATATAATAGGAAGCTAATGGATCCAAGTGGTAAGTTTAGAAGTGCTTAGAATAGATTTAGTTATGACTAGATAACTTAATAAAAGAAACAAAATTTTAGTAACATAAAAAGATCTAGCCATGTAGGATATTGGTTAAAGGCTTAAGACTTTAGATGAATGTCACATAAGTAGCTATCATATTAATTGAAAAACACATGAAACCAAAAGAGACAAAATTTACAGGAAAGCATTCATAAGGAAGCCACATGAAAGTACAACCAACTATGTGTGTGCATGATTTTGAGCAAAAACAAAAGAAGATGAAAATTGAAGTAGCCATGTGTGTGTGTAAGCATGAATGCCTTAGGGGAACAAAACAAACAAAATCAAGCTACTTAGGAAGGCTTCCATGTGCACTTTGGTCAATAATGAAGGAATCTTTGCTTTATTAATGATAAAACTTGCATTTAATGAATGAAGACAAAATATTAGATATATCTTTAGGTTATTATTACTTAGTTACATTAGAACTAAACTAATAACCTAACTAAGTTTCATCCTAACTAATTTTTTCTCCTAGACTTCTATCCTAACTAATTTTTCTACAATAAATATCTACTTGATTTAAAAATCTGCACGTTAATGCTAGCTCCCTCTCAACCTCACGTTCCCTTTTTCCTTATATTTCTTCACTTTGCTTCAATTTGCTTCATTTTTCTCACTTCCTTATTGACTCAAAAGGTGTAGCCTTCACTTCTATTGCATTCTTCACTTCTATTTCCTTCTCTTCTTTCTTCCAAAACATCTTAAGACTTCATTCCTTCAATATTATAAAGTGTGCAGCCACTTACTTGGAAGAATTGGAAGCAAATTTGGTTAAGGTAGGCTAGGCTTCAATCTTGATTTAAGAGTTTTGTTGGACTAACCTTTATGTTTAATGGTTCAGAATTATGGTTGAGCATACTAGGCTGAATTTTCAAATCCTTGAAGGGTATTCTATGATGTATTTATGTTGATTTAAGAGTAGGATATGTTGATAAGTGAAGTACTGAAATGCTAGTGATAATTGGACTTGATTTTGATGATCTTTTGAATTGATTTTGATGACATTTGGATTGTTTATATATATATATATATATATATATATATTGGGATTGTTTCAAATTGATGTTGAGAAGTAGAAGTTGAATGGTACGTTGAAAATAGGTTTAAATGCTTGAGTGGTTCAGTTTTGAGTATTAAGTTTTAGGATGGTAACTTGAAAGGAGAATAAGGTCCAGATTATGTTCTAGTTTCCTTGTGTTAGTGAAAAGGAATTAGAATTTATATTGGTTGGTATATTAGAACTTACTAGAATACAATCATGTTGTTCTTTAATTTGATGATATTATTTGTCATGCATAAGTTTGCATGAACTTTAATGAAATATATATATATATATATATATATATATGGTGGCTGAGCCATATATTTGATAATATGATGATTGTTGTGATAAAATTTCCATGAGGTTGTATGAGTTTACTCATGGTTTATATTACAAAGGAAAATAATGGATTTATGTGATGATATCTTGAGATTGTTTCTGAATCTAGTGCGAGATTTTAGAAACAAAATGGGTACTACATCCAGGCAGAGATGCAGAGACCAGGTGCACATTGTAATTGATCATGCATTGTTTACGTAAGACGGCCACAGTGTACTACACCCCAGTTAGGGATGTAGAGACCATGTGCACTATGGAATTTCCTCATGCATGTATTTGTTTGATGGTTACTTGCTTATATATATATATATATATATATATATATATATGTTGAGTTTATGGAATTTATTTGTGAAGCACTAGCGTACTAACCTATTGAATGTTTTAGATTTTTGCCTTATGAGAAATTTATTTCTCAATAGATTTGTTTTATTTTTATATAGGTGGCCTTAGCGATAATCTTCCTTAACACGTTGGATAGGTGGTGGGACCGCGATGAAGTTAGAAATTGTTATGTTTTTACTATGCATCCTATGATACATGTGTATGTGTACTTTGGTGCACACTTTCTCGTGTCTATACTCAATAATATTCTTAATCCTAATGATCATTTTCTACAATTTTCTCAGGTTTATCCTGATCCACCTATGGAACTAATCAACATATCCTCTAGTAGCAATCCTATGTATCCTCCTTTTGTACCTATCCCGGGAGGTAATGAGGATGATAATGATGAATCTGATGCTAAGGAAAGTTTTGCAGATAATTTTTGAATCTGAGCAAGTGGTTCTGGCCCAAGGAACTGTTGAATAGTACTTCTGTGTATAGTTTTCCTAGAACTTATAGTGTGTATTAACTTTACTTTTCGCTCGCTAAGTAGGATGTATGGTATGGTTTGTGATATTGAAACCCATAGCCTATATGAACAATGTGGTGTGTAATGAAATAATGGTGTACATTATGTAATATGAGAGTGCACATATTATATTTTAAAGTATACTAAAAACCCTCGTTTAAGATAAATCAAAATAATAAAAAAAACTTACTTTCTAAAACTATATTAAGACGTTACAGACGACAATTTGGCCGATTCTCTGATGAAGGGTCTCTCTTAGAGAAAGCATAATAGTCATTATGAGTCTTTAGGTTTGACACGTCGACTTGATTGGCTCTAGGCCAAGTGGGAGATTGTTAGTATGTAGGTGTCCTAGAGACAATCTGTTTCATCAAATGAACACCTCTTGCCATTTAGTATTTCATGGTTAATAAATTTAAGCAAACTTTATCTTTAGCATATTTATGTCTTGCCTATATTTTATAGTAATATGCGTTTAAAGATAAAGGCCCTAGGAATAGAATAGGTGTTTTCTCGAGGATCAATGATAGAGATCCTGATTGTGAGGACTCGAGGACACTAAAATTTCTATTACCTGAAATGAGTTCCTAGTCTTGAATCACCAAGAAAGGGCATTGGTGATCTCAAAAAGGGACTAGTATGACATTTCCTACTTGTATAGAGTAGAAGGTAGGGACCTCATGGAATGCAGGCATGGTGATGCCTTAATTAATGTTGTGGGTAGATCTATTGGAGAACGGATGTCATCGAACTCACCCGCCGAGAGACTCCACAAGGATTCTTTAAAGTATCATTGGATTTGTAAAGCTCTCATTGTTTCGTAGTGCGGATCATCCTAGACTTGAGGATGTCATCAAACATTATGTCCTAGGATTAGACTTTGACTGTACAACTCTACTCGCCTGAAAATGGGAAGAACAATGTACTCTTGGGTATTACTTGAATACCAGAGTGAAGATGGACATGCCAAAAGAACTCATAGTCCTTACAAGGGATTAGTTGTTCACAAGACTGGTAGGGCTTGGATGACTTCTAGTTGACTTGGGAATCTATGAATAGTAAGAGATCATGAGGAGTCATGATCCATCTTAGAGTGAATAGAAGAAGATTCTTAGTTCTGTGAAAAGCTATATTTAGTCAATTAAGAGAGATGATACTCAATCCTTGCTCTCGAATAAATGTGAATGACAATATGAGGTGTAACACCCTGAAATTTCGGTAAATTAAAATACGTGTGATGTATTCCTTGTATAATTTGATTACTTTATTAATTAGGATTAGTTGAAATTTTATGTGGATTATCCATGTGCAATTGCTTGGTTTAGAGGTCAAGTTATGTGGAGTTTGTTTGAGATGCGTTATATTTGAGTGATTTCGAGTTTGACCAAAAACATGTTTTAGTAAAATCACCATTCATAATTGGTTAACTGTTGGATTGTCTTCAACGTTTATAGGTAGGTACGTAACCCAAATATGTAACTTTTGACCATTAGGATTGTCAAAAGAATGTTTGGAACATGAAAAATTAATTTTTTTCACAGAAGCAGAAATTTTAAAATTTGATCAACTCGCCCAAGCAAATTTTGCAGACACTTTTGCTCGCCTTGGCGAGCCAAGGCAGTGATAAATAGTACCAGCAACGTCAAAACTACAAAAAAATGGCTTCTTCTCTTCCAAAACAGTCACCTAACACCCTCCCCTTCCTCCTCTACCAGCCATGGCCACTGGTGACCACCATGAGGCATCGCCACTTGCCGTTGGACCACCGCACGAAGAGGAACACTTTAATCAGAGCGGACTCTTGGAAACTCTTCTCGAAGTTTCGGTAGAGAACAAAGCTCCCAAATTCTTCTTTCTTGATTTCCTTGAGGTAATCTTAGTTTCCTTTGCCTTCTTCTAGCTAGTTTAAGCTTCTCTTAGTGTCTGTTGTGTTTTGGGTACTGTTGGTGGGAGTTTTACACGTCCTTTGAAAACCCTTTAAAAATGAGATGTTGTAAAAGTCTCATTTTTATGAAATTGATGTCATTTTTGTGATCCTTGCTGAACTCCGATCACATTGGTGTAATCGGAATTTCAAAATGATGTGTTTTGATATGAACTCTAAAAACACCATTTAGCCCATTTTCGATTTGAGTTGGTATTTGACCTTAAATGTTAATTTTGACCTTGCTTTTGAAATCTATACTAAATTATCTTTAATTTGGTATATAGAGCTTTGCGTTCGGACAAACACGTGTATTCGAAGGATCACGAAACAACACCGCTAGGCTGTGTGCTGGTTTTTCAAGATAACTGTCTGTTCCTGCTGTGTGCTGCTTTTCAAGAAAAACTAAGTTTTTAACTAATGGGATGCGATGTATTTATGAGTGATGTGTGTTTGTTCTTGTGTGTGCTCGTTTTCAAGGGAAATGGTGTTTTTAACTAATTGGATGCGATGAATTTGATTGTTGAATGAGAAAACTGTGAATGATGTTGTTGTTGTGATGATTGAATTTTTGGGAAAATTCTTAATTACAGAGGAGATTCTACCCAAAATTTTATAATTCGTTCTCTATTTAATTCTTTACTATTTTTTTAAAATAGGCATAAGAGTTTGTTTTCTATACTGTAATCCTCCTTTTTAATTTAGAATTTTCTTAAAATACCATTCTTGTGGTAATATGGATTATGAATGAATGAGATGATGTTGAAATGGGATAATGTGATTGGGTTGATGATGATGTAATGAGATAATGCCGATATAGTTGATGATGTTGAATATTGATGTTTATGATGATGATATTGAAATAAAATGATGTTGATGTTGTTGATGATATTGAAATTGAGATGTTATTGATGTGGTTGGTGATGTTTAAATGAGATAATCATGATGCGGTTTACAATGTTCAAATGAAATAATGTTGATGTAGTTGATGATGTTGAAATGAGATGAGTTTGATATGTATGATGATGATATTGAAATGTGTGATGTGGATACACATGAATACCATGGGGGGTGCCTGATTGGATTACCTTGCCAGGGTGGGTTTACGAATATTAAGCATCCTAAAGAGAGAATGGATTGTTTAAAATTCTGGTCTCTAGCTATCCATAATCAGTTCATTAATGGTACCTATGGTTGTGTATTATGTATGTGATAACCCTGAGTCCTGGCACGGACGGCGTGAGAGTCCACGCGGGTAGCGCCAGAGGTCCTGCTGAGGAAACCCTACGTAGGGTGTGGCGCGACTGGCGCCAGGATTGGCGCGGTTAGCGCCAGAGTTTCTAGAGAGTGGCGCGGATCGCGCGGTAAGTGGCGCGGATCGCGCCACAGGTTCTGCAGGTTCACGCGGGTAGCGTGGAGGTGGCGCGGATCGCGCCACAGCTTCTGCAGCTGGCGCGGATAGCGCGGTGTCCCGCGCGGATCGCGCGGGAAGGTCGGTGCTGACTATTTTAAAGGGGGGTCGCGTTTTTGGAGGAAGAGAAA
>PYAF01000691.1:84769-95618 GCA_007407185.1 Glycine tomentella | reverse complement strand
GAAGAAGAAAACTTCTTCTTCTTCTTCCTTCTTGCCCCAGCCTCCATTTCTGATGAAACCAAGCTTCCTAGGACCTCACATGCTAGCCTAAATACCTTCCTGTGACCTAAAAACTAGTTGTAACCGATTAGAAAGCTAGAATCCTTCATCATTTCCTTAGATTGAGCAAAATCCATTCCCTCAGAGAAACCTCTGTATCTTGAGTGTTGGCAAGGACCAAAGGCGCAGAACGGACTCTAGAGCTTGGGAAAGTTGTCCTCCAGCCTTTTGGGTCACCACTGAGGTAAGAAACTTGAGTTTCTTCGGTTGATTTTGAGTTTGGAGTTTCTCTGAATTTTGTGGATTATGTTGGTCTGGAGCTAGAATTGGCTTAGAGTTCTGTTGGGAAACTTGTTTAGAACTGTCTAGTGATGAAGGAATAGCTTTCAGTTTTTGAATTGGTGAACTTTGAATGGTGGCTCTGTGAATGCATGGGTGACTGGTGTAGAGTCACTTGTTAATTGTTTTCTGACATGCATGAGCCTTGACTGAATCTATGTTGAGCCTGAGAGGCTAATGGAACGATGCCTGGGTTGAGGGCAAGACCGTTCTAGTGCTATATTAAATTATGGGCTGTTATGAGCCATGGCTTAGAAATGCTTTGTGCATTGAGTCTGTGGTGACTCAATGGCTCTGATGGCAGTTTTCATGAATTCTATATGATCTGAGAAAAAGCCTTGTGTGGGCAGAATTTGATTAAACCCTAGGATAGGGGATTTCTGATACAATATGTTTTGTGACTGAATGTCTGTCGAATTAGTTCTGATATAAACATATGCCTTGAATAGGGCTTGACACTGAAGGTGTCAGTGGCGGGAGCCACAAAGCAGGGACTGGATTGCAGAGTGATATATTACCAGGTAAGTTCAGTGTCCCTGGGGAAAATTCCCATCCTGTGTGCACACATATATCATTATGAGGATGCAACAACCAAATGCATGCATCATGAAATCTCCGCCATGCTTGTTGGTTAAGGTGTTGAGGTAGCTCCGCCATGTGTATTGATTAAGGCGTTGAGGTAGCTCCGCCATGTTTATTGAATTTGGGCGTTGAGGTAGCTCCGCCAAGTTTGGATGTTAATGTATATTGTTATGAGGGCCAGTGGGCCACTTGTTTGTGATTGCTTGATGTATGTATTGTGGATAGTGGGTCAGGGTGGAGGAAATTCCTCCTTGGACCTTGGACTTGCTGAGATGTGTATCCCACCCCGTATGGGAATTTATGATTTCAAGTGACTCTTCAGGCAGAAGAGAACAGTCTCAGGGCAGGAGGCCCGAGTAGAGACATATCTGCTTAGCTGAAAGCAGAAGTAGGAGCTTGAAGGCTCAGTTTTGTTTGGTTTATGTTATGTACCCTGAGGAAGGGCTGTATAGTTTTGTAAACCCTCTGTGAGGGTAACTATTCTTTTGTATCACCACAGTGTGGTGAAAACACTGATGTATATATATATATATATATATACAGGACTGTTAATGATATGATGTATATTTTCCTCCTGAGTATTTTGTGGACATTCATTTATATGCTTTTGACTTTGTATGAGAAACTGGATCAGTAATGGTATAAATTCATGTTTTATGCGAATATCTGTATAATGTTGATAATTCCATACATAATGAATCAAGAAAAATGATTCTATGCTTCCGCTGAGTAATATTTTATGTTAATGAGACGCTAAACTGATATTATTAATGATAACGCACTGGAGGCCTACGGGGGTGTTACAGGAACTTTGTGTCTCTATCACTCACAATGCTTCTAGGCAATCCATGAGACTCACCACTTCCTTGAAGAAGAGATTGGCTACCTCACAAGCATAATCATTCTTGTGACAAGGAATGAAGTATGCCATCTTTGAGAACCTATCAATAACAACAAATATAGAATCCTTTCCCCTCTTGGATCTTGGAAGACCAAGCACAAAATCCATGGAAATGTCAACCCAAGGGGAGTTAGGAATTGATGAAGGTCCATTCCTGATGTATGTCTAAACCCATTAGACATGAATTTCCCAAATCTACCTTGCAATGAAACCCAATCTTCAAGCAACTTTCAAGAACACACAAGCTGTCCAAGCTTTCATGAAAAATGTATGGCTGGAAGCTTTCTTTAATGGCAGCAATGGAAGATGGAAGAGAGGTTAGGGATGAAGATGGAAGACACCATGGAGAAGCTCTCCAATAAGTCTAGGAAGAATCACCACAATAGCATGAAGCCATTGATAAGAAACAAGAGGTTCTTGCACAAGAACTTGAGAGAAACTCTCAACAATTTTCAGAATTGTATTAATGAACCAAATTAGTACATTCAGTTTGTGGACAGCTTATATAGGCCACGAAATTACACATCAAATGCACATGAAATGACAATTCAAATGAAGCTTGAAGTGCAACAAAAGGAGCCTAAATGCAAGCTAAATGAAACTTGTGGTGCAAGCTTCCCTAAGTGACCCTTGGCTGTCCCAAATTTGAAATTGGTGCAGTATTTTTAACTTCCAAGTGCAGCCAACAAGTTTACTAAGTTGCTACACAAATTACACACAAGTGCACTTACACCTCTTTACACAATTTCACTAAAAGGCCTTTTTATTTGTCTCAACTTAAGCTTCTAACAAGTTCTAGAATTTATTGAATTAAAATGGACTTGAGACATCAAAATCGAGACCTTGTTCTCCTTGGATTGGTGTGCTTCCTCAATAAATCAAGAGGAGTTAAAGGATTAAAGCCATAAACAATTTCAAAAGGAGATAAGGAAGTAGTCTTATGAACTACTCTATTGTAAACAAACTCAATGTGAGGTAGACACTCTTCCCAAGTCCTTAAATTGCCCTTGATGTACCACTTAGCATGTCTCTTGTTGAGTTTGCCTTGACTTTAAAATATTTAAGAGACTCATGATCACTATGGATCACAAATTCCTTAGGTAAAAGATAATGCTGCTAAGTTTGCAATACTCTAACTAGGGCATAAAACTCTTTATCATAAGTGGAATAATTCAAACATGCACCCTTCAATTTCTTACTCAAATAAGCAATAGGATGTTTATCTTGAATCAAAACCCCCCGAATGCCTACATTAGATGCATCATATTCCAATTCAAAAGAAGCATTAAAATTAGGCAATGCAAGAATAGGTGCATGATACAACTTATCATTCCATGTTTAGAAAGCAACTTCATCCAAAAAACGATGCATAGCTTTGTGCCATTTTTCTCCTTCCTTTTCAACATCTAAATAAAGAGAGTTAGGAATCATATAATAAAGAGGTTGTTGTGCCAATAACACTCTCTAGATTTGCTTTTCACTCAAGAACAAGCTCTCTTTAATCTCATGATTTTTTTTGCTCTCATTTTCTTTCTTTTTGTTTTTCTTCTCACTTGTTATTCTCTTTGGTAGCTCATTATTCTTCTCTTTTGTAGGTGCAGTATTTTTTTTCAAGTGCATTATTTTTTTCCAGCTCTTGCATTCTGTTTACCATTAAGAGATCATCACCCTCTTCGGTCTCCACTAGTGTAAGTTCTTTTTTTTCACTTGAAGAACTTGTTGAGTCATTTGAAGACCACTCTTTATGTCTCCCTCCTCAAGCAAAATCATGGTTCTCTTGTTAGGACATTGAGAAGTAATGTGACCTTTACCAAGGCACTCTAAACACTTGATATTGGTTGATCTTGTTGGAGTAGGATCCCTAATTTTTTTTCTTGATCTCTCCAACTTTTCTTCCTTATTTTTCACATGAGAAACCTCCCTTTTAGGCTTGTCTTTCCAGCTAGAAGTTGCAGCCCCATTGGTCTTGGAAAAGGAATCTTTTCTCCTTTTTAATTGTTGCTCCATCCTTTGAGCTTTGTGGATTTCTCTTCTATCATTATTTTCTCTCTCTCCTTCCTCTCACTCTTATCATTATAATAATTTCTTCCATGAGAGGAAGCATACTCACTCACGCTCCTACTACTATGAGCCTTTCCATCCACACTACCATTTGGACTACTCCTTCTCCTTAAATTTTGCATTCATTTTAGTTTGGAAGTCTTTCATTTGTTTTTTCATGGCTTCCATCAACCTAGAGGTCCTAGGTGACAAAGCCTCATCTCTTATTGAGCTCATCCTTCAAAAAAAATGGTTAGCAAAAACACAAGTATATAAGGAAATTCTCACCACTCTCTAAGTGTTTGCCACTCTCACTCGTGTTTGCACACTTTCTAGGATTTTTCTATAATGTTCTCTCTTGCCTTTTCCCACTTTTATTCCTCTCTATAGTTCTTAAGCAAAACTTCTAATCGAATCAAGCTTCTTTATTAGAGTGAAATAGGAAATGATTTTAGGTTAGACTCATGAGTCCAAGAACAAGAAAACTTTAAGACAAAACCTTGGAAATTTTAAGAGACAAGCAACAAAAGCAAAATTTGGAAAAGCACAACTCAAATTAGAAATCAATGAGACAACTCAAGGACATGTATTGGATGTACCTGTAACAACTCGCCTCGTCGCTACAATATCACTAACTCTTAATCGTGTAGATTTCAATTTTTAATAAAACTTCATTAATTTGATTATGAAAATGATAGTAAATTTTTCGCCATAATACGCTTATCATACACATATTACAATTACATATTTAAACACATCGTACATATATATATATATATATATATATTGAATTAGTACATGTCATCCACATGTTGTCCTTTAGTTTTACATGTAATACAACTGAAATTACACAACTAACAAAAAGTCAAAGAACTGACTAAGGAAGAGTTGATTAACAAAACACAACTCTTTCCCAAAAAGAAATCCAACGTCATCACGTCGGCTTGGCGGCTTAACCAAAAAGATGATCTCCCTCCAAGGTCACCTATTGCTGCTCATCTGCTCCCACGAATGAAAGTTTACGATCATCATAGGTACCAACCACATGGTACAACAAATGCAAGGGTGAGTTTATTATATATATAAAAAAACCAACAAATATCAGATAGCAGCAATTGGGAAGGAAACAACATTACCCACCACATTCATTAACAAAAATCCATGATTCCAATACACACTCAACAAACCAATCATCCAATGCATTTCACAACTCAAACAATCATGCATAGAATGATGCATGCACCTGACTCATCTATCAGCATGTAATGTGGTACCATCTCTAGAAATAGCCTCTCACAGGAAAAATGATTCACCGCCTATCAGGGCCACCCTGTTGTGCACTGGCCATTCCCCCACCCGATGATCAGCCAACGTCGCAGGGGAATTCCAAACCTGATGATCCTTTAGTACCTGCGTTCTCCACCCACTAAAACCCACAGGTACGCGAGTGCCTTCATTCTATTTCCACACATACAATTGAAGTATGAAACATGGGCATCATTAATGCATGACCCGACTAGAAACAAATCCTTCCTCGTAAGGGTAACCCGTCATGCACCCCCATGTACATACATAACACATCAATGTGGGTTCACCAATGCACTGATCGTGACTAGGAACAAATCCATCCTCGCAAGGGTAACCAAACCGGTCATTGCATCCCACGTGTGCATACACAGCCTACTCTCATGGGCACCATCAATGTATGACCTGGCTAGGAACAAATCCTACCTCGCAAGGGTAACGCATCATACACCCCCCATGGGTATCCATGTATATCCACAAACAATGACATTGTTCACATCAACATTGTCTCTCATCAATGTCATTATCAACCTCAACATCATATCATCTCAATATCGTCATCATGCATATCAATATTATCTCATTTCAACATCATCAACCACGTCAACATTATCTCATTTAAACATCATCAACTACATCAATGGCATCTCAATTTCAATATCATCAACGACATCACAAGCAATCACATTTCACATCTATACATAATACATATGCCTGAGATTCACATTCCCCAGGTCTTCAGACAACCCAAATTTCATACATTCATAATTCAACTTATTACAAGACTGATATTTTTAGGAAAATTTTAAATTAAAGAGGAGGACTACAATATATAAAACACATTCTTATGCCCATTACAAAATTTAATAAAGAATTAAATAGAAGAACGCATTATAAAATTTTGGGTAGAGTCTCCTCTGTAATTAAGACTTTTCCCAAAAATTCAATCATTACAACAACAATATCATTTACACTTATATCCATCAACAAGCCAATTTATTGCATCCCATTAGTTAAAAACACAATTTTTCTTGAAAACGAGCACACACAGGAACAAACAAACATCAATCATAAATACATCGCATCCCATTAGTTAAAAACGTAGTTTTTCTTACAAACCAGCACACAGCAAGGACAGACAGTTATCTTCATAGTTGGACTCATTGGCTCCCAACTATGGTACCAAAACCATAACTAAATAATAAACTCCCCTTACCTAATCAGGAATTATCCTATTAAAACCTCACAGTATTGTTTTAGAGATCCTTCAATACCCTTGTTTTCGTCCAAACGCAGAACTCTATATACCAAATCGAAGACAATTTAATATAGATTTCCAATATAAGATCAACATTAACATTTGGGGTCAAATACCAACTCAAATTCAAAAAGGAGCTAAAAGGGTGTTTTGAGAGTCTACATCAAAAGACATCATTTTGAAATTCCGATCACACCAATGTAACCAGGGTTCAACAAGGATCACAGAAATGATATCAGTTTCATAAAAAAGAGACTTTTACAACATCTCATTTTCAAAGGGTTTTCAAAGGACGTATAGAAACAGCCAATAACAGTACCCGAATCACAAGAGATATCAAGAGATGCTTAAACTAGCTAGAAGAAGACAAAAGAAACTAAGATTACCTCAAGGAAACCAAGAAAGGAGGATTGGGAACTCCGTTCTCTGCTAAAACTTCGAGAAAAGTTTCGAAGATTTCGCTCCGAGTAAAAGGTTCTTCACCGTGCCGGGATCTCATGGCAAGCAACGACGGTCCGTGGTGGTCTCCGGTGGTTGTGAGTGGTGGAGGATGATGGAGGGAGGTTAGGGAAGGCTTGTGGGAGGAAAAAATCCTCCATTTTTGTGATCTAGATGCTGCTGGACCTATTTAATGCCGACTTTACTCGCCCAGGCGAGCCAAAAAGCCTTCATAAACTTGCCTGGGTGAGCTGCCAAAATTTCAAAATTTTTGCTTCAGTGAAAAATTATTTTCTCACTCTCCAGACATTGTTTTGACAATCCCAACGGTAAAAGGTTATATATATTGGTTAAGAAGCTACCTTTAAAATTTGAAGGAGATGGAACGGTTAACCAATCCAGAATGATGATCTTACTAAAATAAGTTTTCAGGTCAAACTCAGAATCACACAATTCAACACAGCTCAAACAAACTCTGCATAACTTGACATCTACACTAAATAATTGCACATGGAGAATTCACATAACATTTCAACTAATTATAAACTAATCAAATAGTCAAATAACATATGAAATACATCGAACATCTATTTTCGGTTATTGAAATTTCAGGGTGTTACAGTACCAAACTGCACAAGGAGGATATGCCAAGTAAATTCAATTGCTAGAAGCCAAATTTCATCAAATTTGCATGTCATACAAGTTCACTTAATTTTTTGGTTCAAAGGAAATTTTGGAACTTGTAATTTTGTAACTTTCTTTGCTTCTAAATTCTGTTTTTATTTGTATTGTTCCAGCCATAATTAAATAATTTGTTTGGCTGTCCATAAGTGTTTCTCTTTTGCACTTTGATTATTTCTTTCACAATTTCTTTTCAGCTTTTGTTTTTCTTTTGAACAAGTTCACAAATTCCTAAAGGAAATTAATGATTCACGAAAATGATGCATAAAAATAGCAAAATTTGCTTCTAACAACTCAATTCAGTTTAGGCATGAGAGTAGAATCAAAACAAGTGTCATACAACACAAAAAACACTACAAACAAAAATTGACAAGAATCAAGACTAGATAATTGGAAAATTTTCAAGAACACATCAAGAACATGAAGAACATGAAGAAAATGAGCACATGAAATCACATGAAACCTGAAGGAAACACAAGAGTTATGTGGTGGAACACACAACAAGTCCACACCACCAAGAATTTTTCACAAAAACACAAGAACACAAGGACTAGAAGATTTCAGATTTTCGTTTTTGGGTTTGGTGCAGAATTTTACCTTTGAAATGGTTCTAAAACTGAACTTGAAGAATAATTCCACAAGAATTAGGCTCTAGATACCACATGATGTATGTCTAAACCCATTAGACACGAATTTCCCAAATCTATTGCAATGGATCTTCAAGCAACTTTCAAGAATATAGAAGTTGTCCAAGCTTTCATGAAAATGTATGGCTCAATCTTTCTTTAATGGCGGCAATGGAAGATGGAAGAGAGGTTAGGGATAAAGATGGAAGACACCATGGAGAAGCTCTCCAATAAGTCTAGGAAGAATCACCACAATAACATGAAGCCATTGATAAGAAACAAGAGGTTCTTGCACAAGAACTTGAGAGAAACTCTCACAACAATTTTCAGAATTGTATTAATGAACCAAAGTTAGTACATTCAGTTTGTGGACTGCTTATATAGGCCAAGAAATTACACATCAAATGCACATGAAATGACAATTCAAATGAAGCTTGAAGTACAACAAAAGGAGCCTAAATGCAAGCTAAATGAAACTTATGGTGCATGCTTCCCTAAGTGACCCTTGGTTGTCCCAAATTCGAAATTGGTGCAGTATTTTTAGCTTCTAAGTGCAGCCAACAAGTTTGCTAAGTTGTTACACAAATTTACACATAAGTGCACCTACACGTCTTTACACAATTTCACTAAAAGGCCTTTTTATTTGTCTCAACTTAAGCTTCTAACAAGTGCTGGAATTTATTGAATTAAAATGGACTTGAGACATCAAAATCTAGCCCTTGTTCTCCTTGGATTGGTGTGTTTCCTCATGCTTGTTCAAGTTAGCCTTGATGTGTTCTCGAAGGGCTTGAGTTCTAACTCTTGTCATAGGTCCTTTAAAGCTCACCAAAGGAAGTGCTTCAAGCTCTCCTTCTAGATCTTTGGCTTGGAATGGACCTCCATCAATTCCAAACTAAAGGTTTAGGACAATTTGAAGCACTTTCTTTGGTTAGATTTAAAGGATCCATAACAAGAGCTATAACTCAAGCCCTTCAAGACCACATCAAAGCTAATTTGCATCTTTTGGACAAGCATGAAGAAGCACACCAACTCAATACAAAAACAAAATAAATAAACATACATTTATAATGTTCTTTCTTGCCTTTTTCCACTCTTATTCCTCTCTATAGTTCTTAAGCAAAAACTTCTAATCAAATCAAGATTCTTTACTATAGTGGAATAGGAAATGATTCTAGGCTAGACTCATGAGTCCAAGAACAAGAAAACTCTAAGACAAAACCTTGGAAATTTTAAGGGACAAGCAACAAAAGAAATTTTTTTAGAAAAGCACAACTCTAATTGGAATATAATGAGGCAACTCAAGGAATACTATGGGTTGTACCAAACTGCACAAGGATGATATGCCAAGTAAGTTTAATTGCTAGAAGCCAAATTTCATCAAATTTGCATGTCATACAAGTTCACTTAATTTTGTGGTTCAAAGGAAATTCGAACTTGTAGCTTTTGTAACTATGCCTTGCTTCTAAATTCTGTTTTTCTTTATATTTTTCCAACCACAATTCAATAATATCTTCTTTGGTTGTACCAAAATGTTTCTCTTTAGTCTTTTCTTGTTTCTTTCACCAAAATTTTTGTAAGTTTTTATTTTTCTTTTGCTCAAGTTCAAAAATTCTTAAAGAAATTTAATGAATCACTAAAAACAATGTATAGCAATTGTAAAATTTGTTTCTAACAACTCAATTCAGTTTAGCCATGAGATTAGAATCAAAACAAGTGGTCATACAACACAAAAAACACTACAAACAAAAGTTGACAAGAATCAAAGCTAGAAAATTAAAAAAAAATCAAGAACAAATGAAGAACATGAAAACATAAATTTCACACAAAACTTGAAGAAGACTACTAGGGTAGGTGGCAGAACAAATAACAAATCCAACCCACCAAGATTCACACGAAAATCAACAAGGAACAAGGAATTGAAATGGATTTTTCAGATTTTCAAAGTTGCAGAATTTTACCTTTGAAGAACTTTTCATAACAGAACTTGAAGAAGAATTTCACAAGGAAGAATCACCACAATAGCATTGAGAAGCCATTGATAAGACTCAAGAAGTTCTTACACAAGAACAAGAGAGAAACTCTCAACAATTTTCATAATTGTATTAATGAACCAAAGTTAGTTACTGTAACACCCCGTAGGCCTCCGACGTGTTATCATCAATAATATCAGATTAGCGCATAAAACACAAATTATATAGCTCAGCGGAAGTGTAAAATCATTTTCTTGATACATTATGTACGGAATAACAGATAATTCAAAATCACATTATACTAAATCATAAATCACGCCCCTGCTGATTCAGTTTCTTAGAACATATATCAAAAGCCAGACAATTTAAGCATACAGACAGATAATCAGATATACGACAATTAGACTCAGGGGAACGTCACATATCATATAAGATCAAAGTTCTGTACATATATACATCAGTGTCCACAGACCACACCACACATGCCGTGGTGGTACAAAAGAATATCAGCCCTCCATGAGGGAGTACAGAACTATACATCAAAATGAAATCAAAACAGAGCCTTCAAGCTCTCCATGCTGCTCCTAAGTCAAGCAGCCTAGTCTCAACTGGGCCTCCTGCCCTGAGACTGCTCTTCTCTTCCAGAAATATCACCTGAAATCATGTAAGC